>CAEGAF010136525.1:0-71658 GCA_903067075.1 Micropoecilia bifurca | reverse complement strand
TGTGCCCGTTGTTTCTTTAATATACTTGCCATTTCTATACATTTACCCCTGATTACTGCCTTAGCTCCATCCCACAATATTGCCCATGATACTGCCCCATTATCATTCAACCGAAAATATTCATCTATTGTTGTCTTCATTTGTTCTTGAACCTGTGGGTCATTCAGCATGGAGACATTCAATCTCCAGTATTTAAAATGTTTTTCTTTTTTAACCTTTATTGTTATTCTAACTGGTCCATGGTCTGACAACGTTACAGGTTCAATACTACTATGTACCACCCTATGAAGATCTTGTTTGGATATAAGTATCATATCCAATCTCGAGTATGAACCATGCACATTTGAAAAGAATGTGTAATCCTTACCCTGTGGATTACATGCCCTCCAAGAATCTTCCAGTCCTAACTCCTCTAACAGATATTTCAGGACTTTCGTTTTCCTGCCCAATGGGCCCTGATCTGATGGCAATTTGTCATGTTTTGGATCCAACACACAGTTAAAGTCTCCAGCCAAAATTATTACACCTTCTGAGTCTTTTGCTAAGACAGAAGCTACTTCTACAAAAAAATTTGGATCTTCTTCATTTGGGGCATATATATTCATTATTGTTATATCCATCCCTTCTATTGATCCTACCACCATCACATATCTCCCCTGCACATCTTTAACCTCCTTCTGCATCGAAAAGTAAGTTGTTCGGCTCAATAATATTGCCACCCCTCTCCCCCTACTTTTTGGACAACTGGAAAAGAACACCTGGTCCACCCATTCTCTTTTTAATTTTTTGTGTTCCACATCATTAAGATGGGTCTCTTGTATTAGAGCTATTGAAGTTTTAAACGATTTTAATTGAGCTAATATTTTTTTCCTCTTTATCGGATGACCCAGCCCTCTCACATTATAACTCACAATATTTAAATCACTCATAACAAATAACTCTCCTCACACTGTCAACCTCCTCCTCTACTTTTTGACCCTTCAAACTTAATTCTAAATGTTGCGTCATATCCGTATTTAACTCCTGTTGGTCACTCAAAATGAGCATGAACATGTCAAGGAACAAGAACATAGTAACATCAAAGCAATTTGAACAAAATAAGCCCCAAAGACTCCCATCAATCCCACTGGCTATGATAAGACCACATATAACCTGTAGTGGCCGCCTCCTGACCAGCCCTCGATGTAACCAAGGCAGAGCACTGTGTGCCCATAGTTGCTCTGGGGAAAAGGCACTAAGTGCAATCCAGATCACAAACCAAAGAAAAACAATAATTCCCTGATGAGATCTCCACCCAATTGGGATGACAATAGTAACGCACGGTGGTATGAACTACCCGTGAGATATTAAACAACTGAGATATAATTTCTCTATACAAAGTAACTTTGGTTATTTTTATAGCATCTTCTCCCCCTTAATGATTTTCTCAAAACATACCTTAAAGTCTTCACAAACTCCTCTGTTTATGAACATTTTTCCTCACCACAATCTTAAATGTAAGCCTTTAAATCCGCATCCAGTAACCCCCCTTTTCCACGTCTCTTGTTGACTCTCGGTATCCAGGCCTCTTTGGAGAGCTCCGCTTCCATCTTCTCTCTCTCACTCATCTGTACCGAGATACTTAGCTTCTCTAACGTCGGTATCGCATCGAGAAGGGTCGGGAAAGTTTTTGAGCCATTTTCCAGGTCCATTCTACTGCATTTCTTGTCGGCATCATCTTCTTATTTGCAGTTTCTTTTAAGGGGGTAGCTATAAAGTTATATAATTTAGCAATTAATCATCAATCTCACGGGAGCATCCACCCAATGCAACCGTCTCAGAACATGGCACCACCGGAAGTCATCAATTCAATTTATAATGCACTTTTCATTAATAAAAATCTCAAAGTGCTACATGGTGCATCTAAAAACATAAAATCAGAAATGAAAAACAATTAACTGTCATTTAAAAGTGGAGTAGGCTTGTCTAAAATGGAAAGTTTTCAAGCCAGTTTTAAAATCGGACGATAATTGTGGGGATCTCCAATAGTCTGGGAGAGAGTTTCATAGATGAGGAGCCACAGCAATGGCTCCATCACCCATAGTCCTTAGTCTGGATTGAGGAAGGTGGACAAAATTGCAGGCTTGGGATCGTAGGGATTTGTAAGTTACGTTTATTTGTGTGGCGCATTTCAGCAGCAAGACAGTCCCAAGTCTTGTTATAAAAATATAATGCAGTAAAACAATTATGAAACAAACAGTGAACATTACATTTTACCACCGTTGCTGTGATACAGAAGAGGATATGGTCAGCAAGAAAAATAAAAATCATGACTTTTAGCTCATAATTCTGACTTTATTCTGATGTTTGTTTTTCTCAGAATCAGAATTGTTAAAATTGTTTACGTTCCACCAGGAATTCTGACATCAAAGATGAAATTCTGAGTAAATAACTCAGAAGTTGTTTTTTTTTTTTTTTGTAGTGGCCTCTACCCTTTTTCAAACAGTAACTATGAATCAAATGCATCACTTAATTAGGCTCCAACAGCCTTGCAGTTTTCTGGAAGTTTGGTCCAGGTTTGTGGAGCATGGAAGCTGAATGCTGCTTCTCCATGTTTTGGTTTTGGTTCTGAAGATGCAGAGCAGAACCAGAACCAGAAGAACTGAGAGGTCTGGAAGGTTGACACAACAACAACAGATATTTAAAGTTCAGTAATTTATAAACTACCAGCAGTATTTTAAAGTCTATTCTCTGAGCTACATAAAATGTAAAGACTTTAGAACTGGGATGATTTGTTTTAGCTAAGTGGTTGTAGTCAGAACACCAGCAGCAGCGTTCTGGATCAGCTACAAGTAGATTTTTTTTTTCTTTTAAGTCACACCAGTGAAGACACTGTAGCAGTAACTGATGCGACTCCAGATAAAAACATGCCTGAGTTTGTCTACATCTTGCCGAGACATTAGTCCTCTAACCCTGGAAATCTTCTCCAGGCCGACTTCGTAACCGACTTTATGCGCCTCTGAAGGTCCAGGTCCGAGACTCATCACTACCCCCAACGGGTCACAGGTTTCTAACTGGAACACCTGAAGCGGTGAAAGTGAACGGACTGCGGTCGCCAGCGGTTACCTTGCAGGAGAACGACAGCCAGGCGTTGCAGTCTGGGAACTCCCTCAGCAGCTCCACCACGGCCTGGGCCTCTTTGATGCTTGGGATGGTCTCAAAAGCAACGATGTCGGCCCCCGCTGTCGCTAAGCACTCCACCTGTGGCTTGTGCCACAGTTTGAGCTCCTGAACGGACAACAGGTTAACTGACGGTACGTAAATATCAGCGTTCAATGATATGCTGGGTTGACATTGTGACGTTCTGACAACACAAATACTGTTCTGTAAGAACATTTGAAATGGGATTCCAAGAAGCTGCTTATTAAGAGAAGAATAATTTATTTCATTAAGCTCATATTTTTTAATTTATTTTTAGTTATTGATTCTTTTATGGAACAACATTTCCGATAATACTTTTTTGTTAGTTTAAAAAAAAGAACACTATTTGGAACTTGTTGAGCTGATGATGAATTTAAATTCTTAACGTGTAAAAACAAAAACAAAAAAATCCCAATGAATGATAATTTATCTGATAAATGCCCACTCTTACAATAGATGGAGATAAATATAAAATAAAATTTAAAAATGCTAAAAACTAAATTTCCTTCTATCAGGAAAAACGACCCAAAACATACAGTCAGAGAAGTTTCATGGAGCATATTAATGGAATAGAGTGGTCCAGTCAAAGTTCAGAACTAAATGTTGATTTGGTTTTGTAAGAAATACCAGGTAAAAATCTTTACCTCTAGATGTGTAAACTTAATAGACACACATCCCCCCAAAAAAAACTAAACGTGGAGCTGTAATTGAAACTAAAATAGTTTCTACAAACATATGATTCAAGGGGACAAATACAAAAACACACCACACTTTTCAGATTTTCATTTGCAAAAATGTTTCAAAACATTCCACTTCATTATTAAGTCGATCACATAAAACGTCATTTAGCTTCATAGAGGAAATAATGCTTAGTAGTATGTTTTTTTGGTTGTTTCTTTTTTTTTTTATCTTACATCCCGTGACATGTACAGGAACTTGGTCGGTGTGCGGCCAGGAGCCACTCACCTCCACGCTCATCCCCTGGGCGTACGCCCCGCTGTACTCCGACCCATCGTGGAGGAAGGCGCCGTACGGCCCGACGGAGCCCGCCACCAGCAGACGTCTGTCAGCTGGAGGAAAAACACCGACACAGCGTCAAAGCGTACGAATAAACTTGGCTGGCGTTGCAGTTTGTTACCAGAGGGGAAAGTCTCCACCGTCTCTTTGGCCAGATGAACTCCGGACATCAGCAGCTCTCTGGCCTCATCACAGCTCACGCCCAGGTGGCTGATGAATCCCTGGACGCTCGCCTGGTACGTTGCGGTCGTGATGACATCAGCGCCGCTGAGGAGAAACCTGTTGCCGTTTGGTAGCTTTAATCAAGAAATGTGACCACTCAGCTGGAGTTTAGTAATTTGTCATTTTGAGATTAAGAGGATGGATTATTTAATCATATCATATCAAACACTGAAGTGTGTTCTTTAAAGGGGCAGTGTCATGTAAAATCTACCTTTTTGAGCTTTCTATCATGCTATAATGTTATTCCCTCATCAAAGATATACAAGGAGTGTTGCCTTGATTCTTTCATGCATGTTTGAGAAATCCTTTAATCTCCACATTAACCGTTAAGCCGTGGAAAAGGCCTGGGAGGACCTAGCCCCGCCTTCCAGGACGAAGCTCCTCCTCAGGCAGCTGCAGTTTCCAAGCATCCCCCTCACAGAGAGCAGCTCTGTGAGGGGGACACTCTGCTCCTTCAGACTAGCCGGCAGCAATCAGCTAACACCTGGTGGAACTACACATCTGCTAGCATCATTATACAAGCTACTGCTCAGAGAAACACCAGTAAAAATGTTGCTAAAGGGTTAACAGAGGAGCCATGTTGTGATGACTTCCTGAGCAACAGGGGCCCAATTTCAATGCGTTAAATTACAAAGTAATATTTCTCTTCAGTCATTTTTGATACACGTAGCATTCTTCTAATAACTGAAGTTAATATAATATATGATTGTACCATGAAATGGCACTATGTACCTGGAAATTGTGTAATACTGCCCCTTTAAATGATTACATTGATTCAGAACTCCTGTATTCTCTAGTGGAGAAGGAAAAGCAGACATCTAAATTACAATTAGTTAATTAATTTGGCCCGTTAGGCACTCACTGCAGTTCTCCATGAACCTACCTGTAATGAGTCTCTTTTATTGCCTGGGGGTTCGTGTGCAAAAGCCTGGCGCTCCATAAAGGATCCCCCTACAGGAAAAAAACAAAAAATGTTTCAATTCAGCTTTCAAAAATCCAGCTGTTTGGCTGACACACCCTCATTCACAACATCCAAAGTTATATCTTGTGATACATTTCAAATATAATTTTAGTGATAAAACAATGATTGGAAATTTTGCTAATTATTTATCACAGCCCAATTTCAAATTCGGTTTCTATGACAGCAACTGTTTTTACACAAAATTAGGCATTATTAACTATGTGTTGACTGATTGAATTTTAAAGGCTACTGTTATCATTGTTTTTCCTGTTGCTGTTGAAGAAAAGCTCCCCCACAGTATGATACTGCCGAAAAGATGATTCTTGTTCAGATTTTATTATAATAAAAGAAATTATGCACAACTTTATTCTTACAAATAAAACATATTAAAAGTTTGACTTTTAAATGAAAATCAGAAAAGTTCAAGAGGTAGAGCAAGGTATTCTATAGAATGCGTATACGCACCAGTAGGTAAACAGCAATCAATTAGAATATCTTGGGCATAAAAAAATGGATCAAAATCCAAAATGGCGCCATCTGGTGGATGCAACACATTAGGGTAACCATCCAGCTGACGAATGAAGGACCAAATTATATCCTGATAACAATACTTAGAAATATTAAGCTGATTTTAAATAACTACACAAAAGACCGTAGATGAATGGAAGAGAGTTGCACAAATAAAACGTTGCAAATGTTTGACCAGCTACAGAAAGATGTCTAAGAAACATAATGAATTAATTAATGAATCTTCAGGTTCACAAATTAATTCATGCATTTATGAATTGAAACAACTTAGACATTTAAAGTTCTCGTGAAATCGGTGTCAACACCGTAATGTTTATAACTGCTCACTGGTTGAACTTGGACTCAAGAAAAGCGGGTCTCTATCTATCTGGTTTCCGGTTCACCTGAAGTTCAGCTCCACACGCCTCTAGTTCAGTTGCGAGTCCACCATCCAAGATCAGGGGACCATCACTCAGTATCATCCGTTTTATGCACGCAGATGAAGCCATGGTAGACTCTATGAGTGCGAGGGGATTGCACAAAACATTTTGTTCAAATAAGACATTATTCTATAAGAAACATGAGAGCGAAATTAGTGGGAGAAGAGGAGATTTGAAGCTCTTACTATGTTGTTTTTCCGGGTGGACGGTCAACTGGTGCGTTCATGATAATCGGAATATTTTTGAAAATGACAGAAACCGACCATTTAAAATTCACCACTAGATGGCGTGTGAGACAATATTTTCAACGAGTCAGCGCGATGCAGTGGAAATTTAGTGCACAGATTAAAATGCCTAGAAAAAAAAGACAAACTGGTTAAGGTTTGGAATATATGATAATAATTAGGAATAATAATTAGTAATAATTAGTTCTTACTATAACTAAAAGTTTCGGGCCACTGAATTGACAAAAACCAAAAAAAGTTGGTTTTAAAGAAAAGGCATTCGTCAACAATGTACCATGAATGCACCTCGAGTTTGAACTGCAGTTACTATAGCAACGAAGCATAGCCTGTAATAGCTAACGTTTGTCAAAACCTACAGTCTGCCGTATCGAGCCATATAGAATAAATTACCGTCTTCAAATGGTGAGTTAACACATTTAACTTTTGAAACACTAACGTTAAAACTCCACGTGACCTAGTGCTTTGCTTAGAACGTGAACGAGCTAGATAGTCATTTGTTTGCTAACTTTAGCTTAGCAACATGAGCATAGCAAGGGCTAGCAGACGTTCACGTTCAGGATGTGTATTAGTATTAGCAGTTAAAGCTGCCCAAATAATTAATACCTGAACGTTTCTTTGAAACTAAATGCTTCCAATATATGACGATTTCTATTGTATTCACCATTAAATGCTGTAAATGTTAGCTAAAGCTTCGGCTAAACTAGTCAATGCTTATAAAATGTTTATTTGTTACATTTATGTAAAATTATAGTTTAGATATTGATGTAAAATCTTCAAAGCACGTCTTGAAATGGTCCATTAATTGTGGATATCTCGAATTTCACTATAAGTGGTAACGCACAACTCTTTTAGAAAACCACACTCAATAAGAAAACACAAAAAGTGGTTTTCTCTTCCATCAGTCAAAATAGATATGGTGAATATGAAGTAATTTCCAGGGTAATGATACATAATGGAAATAGTACAAAAAAAAGAGGTTTATGACGAAGTTCAGACTGCTGCTATCTGAGAAGGTTGGAACTTTATTATTGAAGAATATTTTTCTTGTCAGGAAAGACAGATAATGCAATTCAATTTGAAAATACTTTATCTATCCAAAAAGGAAATTCTGTCATAACTCATCTCATACAAGTACCTTCAGAGAGTTTCCACTAGCAGTCAGTCTTGCAATGAATGTGAAGAAGCCTCTGACTGAAGACTGTTGCTGTATGACAGTCTCTCCTGACTGTCATGGCATGCTAAGAGATTTATAATATTTATTATATAAGCTTTTGCAATGCTTATCAGTTGCTCCCAGTTGTAAAAAATAATAAAATTTTGCCTCGGTTACATATCATAACATCTCTTTAAAAGTTATTTAAAAAAAAGTAAGAGCAAAACATTCTCCAAACTACACAGGATTCAAAACCAGATGAAATAATTTTCCAAACATGCAATGTCTCAGCCAAAGAAAACAAACAGAACAAGTCAGAAATAACATAACAGAGCAGCTAAAATATGCTGCTTTTGTCAGTGGTGCAATTCTAGAATAATACGACTTGGTGCAAAGTACTACTTTTGCTATTTTTTGTAGTTCATAGGGACTATACAATACAGGTCACATATAAGTAGCTGGACTTTCAACTACTCTCCTCTTTGTTAGCTTATTAGCTAGCTAACAAAGCTGACTAATTAATAGTTAGGTTTTTTTATTTAGCTGTGTTAACTATTACATGGCTAACAAAGAGATTGCCAGATGCCAAACAGCTCACACATCTAAGGCAAAGGTCTTAAGTGAGCAGCGCCAACTGCTGAGACAAGGAGGTTCAAGGTCAACGTAGTTATAGACCATCATTGTTTGGTTGTTTTTAGGTCAGATTTAGTTTTTCAGAATGACTAATTCCAATCACAATAAACAATTCCAGGTTTTGACTTTAGCTGTTTACATACAGGAGACAGTCAGAAAACTTTTCCCCCACAGTTTCAAACAAGCCCAACTTAATTATTATGGAAAATCCACCTCCTGTGATCCAATACGGGGATTATAATTCTTGATGCAAGTTGTGACACGAAACGTGGATTTATCGTTTAATCTGCTGTAGAAAGTGACTACGGATATTTTTGTCATAATTGAAAAAGCTCAGATTTGTTTCTTTGTCACATCAGTACGTTTTTACTTGAGGGCAATGCAAACACGTCGTCAGCGCTACCATTATGCGTTGGAGCTAGTTCTGGTCGTTCAAGGCTAATAAAAACCAGGTGTTTACTTTGTTGCGTTATCTAACTCAAATAGGTCTTTCATAATCAAGACACATGCATGAAGTAGAATAAACAATAGTGTATGAAAGTAGATTTTTGTTCACCCCCTGTCTTTGTGTCGTTTTTAACACATATCTAAATTATGTAGACTGCTTCACAGGAGGAGCGGTATGCTTTTCTCACAGAGTGGTATGATTCCACTGCCTCCCTGCTGCGGCGCTTCCAACTGTTCTTCTACCCTAAAGACAACTCTGTAGAAATGGTACCACTTCATGTTCTTTTTAAATTCCCCACGTTTTTTTTGTAAATGTCTCTAGAAAAAAAAGAAATTAAAAGAAATCTAACATGTTTTTTTTTTCTTGTTTTTTTTTTCAGTTTGACCTAAAGTATCAAAGGATGTTTTTGAGAAGGACCAAATATGAGGACCTCCATCTGGAGGACCTGTTTTTGCAGAATCGGGTGACCGTGTTCTCACGGCAGCTGAAACTGATAGATTACGGAGATCAGTTCACAGCAAACAAAATCGGCAGCAAAGTAGAAAAGTACGCTTGGTTTGGCCGTGCAATAAATCTCTCTTATCCGCTTTAGTAACTGTACACACTGTACCTCACAGCAATCAACCCCATTGTATGCAGGGTAATGACCTTACAATAATCCACGACCTGTAATTTGTTAACTAAACAATATATGCATCTTTATATGGAACCCTGCCTTTAGTATCAAAGATTGATGCAAGCAATTGTTTTAATTAACTTTTATACTTTTGACATGACTTTAAGAGCAAACTTTAATACATTTATCTTTAGCAAAACTCTTCACATTTTGTCAACTTATGTCCACAAACTGTTGAATAGGATTCTTCTCAACTGGCTTTGGTCACCTAGAAACTGACATTTTTGCACATTTTCTTTTCAAAACAAGCTCAGTAGTGTTGCAGCGAATTTTATTTAGTGGAATCGGGGCAAAGGGATTGATTAAAAAAAGCTTGCCACACTTTTCATAATTTTATTTGTAAACTGTATCATTTACCTCAGACTTCACATGCACACTGCTTCTCATTCCTGGCTATAGCATCAAAGGAATATATTGTGGAACTTAAACCACAAACTATGCTGTATTATGGAAAGTTTTTTAAAAATACAACAACCATCCGTTTAAAGTGATGGGGGCTGTCAGAGTTGCTTGTCTCGTCCAAAGTAACATTAGCAGAAAGCTCATAAGTTGGGGGAGTCATGCTAAATTCGCTGGATTAATACAAAAGGTTGACTAATTGTAGAAATCATCTGATTTTAGACATTTGTTGGCATCTAAAACAAAATGATCTGCTACATTTTAATGTCTGGGTTCATGAGAAAATGGCCCCTAAATAAGACAGCTGTTCAGGTTTCTGCATCAAATCAAAAGTTATGATGAATTTTAGAATCTCATTAGCTAAAAATAAGGCTGATGACTTCTTGGAGGAAACATCCAAAAAAATCATGCAGAGACCTGAAATGAACTTCCAGATTAATGGAAGAATAATATACTAGGAACATAGATGATGGCTGTATGCCTCACAGCTAAGAATTTGAATATATTTCAATCAATTTAAATCTGTCTGAGTCTGTATATGAATTTGCTTGTGAATGTGTGAAGTGCCATTTCACGACTTGAGCAGAGAATCATTGCTACATAAATAAATTGAACCTAATTATCGCCTGACGCTGAAAAATCTCACATCACACGTTTCTGTCTTTCTTTGTTCCAGAACTTTTGCTCTGGTGAAGCCAGATGTGCTTGACAAGATAGGCGATATCTTTGAGCTGATTTACTCCGCCAAGTTGTTTGTGACCCAAGCAAAAATGACCAAGGTTACATGGTAAGGTCACCCTGCCACAGAGTGTTTAATGAAACTACTGCTACTTCTCCTTGTACTCTTCAAATTTGTGACATGGTCTCGTGCAAAAGGGAGACACTGGCTATTAGCTGGCTGTTTTTTCACTTAAACAGAAGAATGACTTTCTTCAGCGCAGCAGACATATTACATGCCACAGGGCAAAAGAGCTACATCTGTTTATTGGTGGTGTAATCATTACCAAATTAGTTGTAGCCTCAAGGCAATAAGGATAGCCTTTAATAGCTCACTTCTACTTAGAGGACACTGATTGAAACGCCCTTCATGTATCCTTTTACCTTTCAAGATGTTTTTCAAAGTGAAATATTAGTACTATACTCTACTGTGACCTTTTTGTATTGCTACTTTAAAATTGGAAATAGAAGTGGCAACAAGTATTAAGAGCCACTGAAAAAGTTCTATTTTTTTTACTTTAATTTTAAATGCTATATGAACTGCATTTGAAATATTTTTGTTATTAATTCTTTATATTTAAATAAAAAGTGACATTCCAGCATTCGCGAGTGGTGTGTCATACTAAAAAAGTTGATTTACTAATATTCTAATTATTAGTAAATCTTCTCATTTTAGTGAATAGTATGGTTAGCACTGTTATAACTATAGCTTGTATTACTGCTATTATCATGATTATTATTATTACTCTCTACAGTGTGGCTGCGTGTCTCTCAGAGAATGTAGATCTGTTACTCAGAATTCAAAGTCCTGCCAATCTGCCACGTTCCGTCACAAACAGAGACTGAAGGCTCCAAAGCATCAAACTGAAACTTTGCCCTTTAAACACTTCACTGATGTTCAACTTTGAGTTTTCCTTTCACAGTAAGGACATCTACACCGGTGGGGTATTTTAGCTGGTGTCCAACCAGAGTTTAGTCCAAAGTTTAACTGCTCATTGGTAATCAATTTGAACAAAACAGTAATAGATTTGAAAAAGATTAACACCAGTCAGCACCTGTCCTTAAACTGTAGTTGCTGCTTTCGAACATTTCTATAACCAGATGTAGCTGATGCCAAACTGCTTCCAGTATGTTCTTCCCCTCTAAGGATCAGACTGAACCTGCTGATGTTTAAAACACCTCAAAACGTTCCTGATTGTGGGGATTGATCGTTTTTACTATTTCCTGCATTTTCTCAATAAATACAAAAACACAGTTAACGCACACAGTGATGCAAATCACATTTCTTTATGGGACTAGTCCTAAAAGAAATACATTACACCATTACAAATGAGAATGCTATTCAAGAGCAGTATTTGTTTGTGGGGCCATTATTGTTGTTATTGTTATTATGATAGTATCACAAAAATATAACTGTCAAGTTTTGGACTTGATATTAGGGAAATCTTTATCCGTCCGCTGATGTCATCGGATCAGGGAGACGGGGTGAAGAAAAGTACCATAAGAGAGGTAATGGGAGGTAATGGGGGAGAAAGACAAACAACTTTGATAAGGGGGTGACTACAGTTAAGGGTGTGGAGAGGTGGGGGGGGGGGAGGGGTGTAGGCGAGTTACTCTAATATTTACGGGGAAATACTACTACGGGAGCAAACTGGGACAGACTGGTAAAATACAGTCGTTTTCTGTCCAAAACGGGAGTTTTGTTTTTCAACCAACCCTAATATCTGTTTCTATACAATTTTAGTTTTTCAGTCATTTGGACTTTACCACTGAGAGCATTACAGCAGAAAACTGTAATCTAATTTTTTTTGATAAACTGGCTACTTCCTTTCTAAGCAGACTTTCAACCATGTCAGTACAGGATTCACCTCACTGTGAATAAGGAAAACCTCTTAGCATCTTGGAAGACCTTTTGATTTGGTTTTGTGGTTGATCCACACATTAATTTTTTTTTTTACCAAAACACTTTTCTTTTATCTCTGGAAATCAAGACCCATCTGAATCCTGAACGGTGTGGTTAGTGGATGTTCCTGTGCTGTTTACTGAAGCATATGTTTGCTTGAACAGATGAGCTTGGCATTTGAACCCAAAGGTTAATCAGACTTGTGGAAATCCACAGTTCTCTTCCTGATAACTGATTTTTATGGATTTTTCCATACTGCTAGGGAAAAAAGGGAGCAGGATGTTTGAGATCCTGACTTAATATCCATCCACAGGTTCTATTTAACTCAAATCCTGTGAAATTTTCAAACATTAAATTGAAGGTTACCCTTTAACTCAGAGCTTACCTAAACTGCCAACAGTAAACTGATATTATCAAAGTAAAAAAAAAAACTAAAGGTGTGTAAGATAATGACCTTGTTAATATAGTCCTGCTTCACTTGCTGTCTAGAAGTATTTCCCAAAAGATAAGAGACTAAAGCCTAGAATTATCACTGACTGCTCTTAATGACTCTAATCTGGTACACTGAGTTCACTTTAAAAGTCCAAGATCACTTGGTCACAGATTAACTTTGGTTTATGGTTTTGTTACATTGCAGGAGCCAAGCGGCAGACTTTTATGTGGAACATCAGTCAAAGCCTTTCTTCAAGTGAGTGCCTATGTAAATGATTTGCAGGTTCTGGGCACAAGACCATTGCCAGAAGTGGCGATAATGATCCAAATGACATTGCGGTGACATTCGAAACACTGCAACGTGTTCCACTTTTCTATTTAAATCATCGGCGCTAAATTCAACGTTGCTCCATTTTGCAGCAACCTGATCCAGTTTGTAACCTCGGGCCCCGTGGTTGCTATGGAGCTGACTGGTGCCCAGGCCATGTCCATCTGGAGGACGCTCCTGGGACCAGCGGACTCCGTCGCGGCACAACAGGAAGCGCCGCAGAGCCTCCGCGCCAAGTTCGGTACCGACACCATCCAAAACGTTTGCCACGGCTCCGAGTCACTCGCCGCCGCCGCAAGAGTGAGAAAAGTTTCACCTAAAGTCACCCTTTGCCTGGGCCTTTGTCGCCCGCTATGTCCGTTCCCAGAAATAATGGTGAACCTGCGACGATGTGTTTGTGTTTTTGTCAGGAGATCGAATTCTTTTTCCCTTCCACGGTAGGCCACGGTCCTGGCAACACAGCAGTCTGCGAAGACAGCACGTGTTGCATCATCAAGCCTCACGCATTAGCAGAAGGTCAGGTTATCACATATGAAAGCTGTGTTGAAAAAAATCCTTGTAAAACTGAAGTACACCCCTTCCTTTTACAACTCTCGGAGTTTGCTGCTTTGCTCGAGGTTGTCGTCCTCTTGGATGACCCAACCTCGGTCAAGCTTCAGCTGTCATCGACATCGACCTTTACACACCTTATTACACTGTAGATTTCATTTTGTCCAGGCCCTTCTTAAGTATTTAAGGAGTCTTAGGTATTTCTCTGTCTAATATTACAGACAGTAACATATAACCTGCTAGCCTAGGCTTAGAGAAGTGACTGTTGAGTTTTACTGCTGGCTTCAAAGGCACCATTAAGAGCCCAAACCTACAGCATTCATGCCAACAATAATTGCACGTTTCTTCTGACTGGCACTGTATGTTTTTGCCTTGTGTTTTGCGGATATGTAACGCAGCTGTTCTGTAGTACATACAACTCCCTGCAGCTCTTGCTGTTAAAAGTTTTTGAGCCATGCAAAGACAATACTTGGATACCAAAAACGACCCAGGATTTATCCTAATCCCGGGCCTGATCCCCCGTTCATGGAGCATGCCACCGGGGCTCTGACCTGTGAAATGGGAAATTCTCCGGACAGAGCCCAAGTAAGCACACAAAAGCTATTGACCAAGAAAAGACCCGTGGCGGTTTTTTTCTTTCTCCTGCCCCCACTGTTTATTTATTACATATTTCCATACAAAAAAAATCTTCCTCCTGAGATTTACCTTCAATGCTTTCTGTTCTTCTCTTTCTGTCTTCTTTTTTTTTTACTCGTATAGAAACTTATTTAACTGCTTCTTCTTTTTGGTTAGAAAAAAATAGTTCTGCATGTTCTTTATTGAACAGAGACAATAAAAAGATATATACTAGTAGTCTTGATAATCCATTAGAGGTTAGGACCAGCACTTCATGATGGAGCTACAATGTTAGCTGGACTCTGCTCTCCAATATGACTTTTGGCCACACCTAGCTGGAATAGAGCCACCATTAATGTAACCTGTGCAGACACACATGTGCTGCGCCTGTTCAAATGTTTGCCATGAGAAAAGGCGGTGAAAGGACATGCATACGCCAGGATACGCTTTGTTTGTTTGTGAGACCTCATTGAGCAAAAGTTAAAGCTTGCAATCAACTCCCTGATAAATTATCTCTGTGATTAATGGTGTTAATCCTTCATGCTGCCTTTGAAAAAGGTTAATATCCCTTAAAAATTTGCCATTCTGTTCCATTGCAACCACTATCAAGATTTTATGTGTTAGACCAACGCAGGTGAAGCAGGGGACTGTTGTGAATCGGAGGGGAAATGATGCAAAAACAGAGTTGGGTTAAAAAAAACAAACAACATCCCAAGCTTTGAAAATTTAACAGAACTCTGTTCATCGTATGAAAGTGGAAAGTTTACGGCACAACTGTAAACCTGCCCAGACTGGACAAGGAGAGAATTAATCAGAGAAACATCCAAGAAGGGTTAGCGTTAGGGTTAGACTTAACCTCAACCCCATGCTAAATCTGGAGGAGCTCCAGCGATCTGCAGTGATCTGCTGCTCAGAAGGAGAAATCTGCTGACAACAAATTCCTATCAAAATGGACTACAAACATGGCCTTTGTGGAAAAGTTGTAAGAAGAAAGACACTGTTAGAAGAAAACATAAGGAGCCCAATTTGCAGTTTTTCAGTTTATTGTAATTTTCTAAGTATAGCCATATTCCTGTCTGATTTATTGATGTCTGACTTTAATGTTATTTTATTGTACTCTTGTATTTCTAGTTCAGTGACCCTGAGTGACTTGTAAGATTCCTTCAAATATAGCACATTATTTATTACCAAACTCAACACATGTGATGCTAAAGACTTGAGACAGAGCAGTGACTCTCAACAGGTAGATCAAAGCATGTTCACGTGTTAAAATGGCTCAAAGTCCAAGCACGGATCCAAATATGAATCTAGGGTGAGACTTGAAAGGTGCTATTTTGCACAGATTTTTATTTTTTTCCCATTTTTTTAAAAGACAGAACAACATTTTATTTGGTTGTTTCTAAAACAGCTTGAGTTTGAAATGTCACAATCTCACCCGGGTGTAACCTAAAACTTTCTCTTCCCTCTCTGGTTTGGCAGCGCAGGAGGTGTTTGCATGGAAGCAGGTGTGCTCTCTCTGACTTAAACAACTATTCCATCTGTTCACGACGGCCGCAAAGCAGAGTCCTTCATCTATTTCATTCTTCCAAATGGGAAAATGGCTTGAACTCATTAGCTTAGCTTTTGTCTTTTAAATTTAATTAGCCGTCTCACATGGGTTTTTGTGTGTTTACAAATAAGAGTTAATTCAAAAGCACTTTTACTGTTTAAAATGGGACTCCAAAGGATTTACTGTCAGAGCTGTGATATATTTGGTCTGAGCTAAGAATAGTAAACCAGGCTGAACAATTTGCTCTGCTGAGAACAAATAGTACCTAAATACTTGCTGTGATTTTTTTCCCCCAGGGATCAACTACAAGTTCCTTATTTACGTGGCAGCTACGCCTTCAGAACTTGACCTATCCCGGTTATCCATGAAGGAAGTTGTGACTGAAAACGCACCCAGACATGACCGGAATAGAGAAGCTTCTGTTGCCAGGCACCCGGAATGGAATCTCCTAGCAACAGCAGCAGCTGCTTCGGGGAGCCGCGCTGATCCTGGGCTGGCTGCTGCCTGGGGAGGGCAAAAAGGACTCAGGGGGGGGCGGAGGGAAGAGGGCGGTTTATTACCTAACGCACATATCTCGGCTGTGACGGAACCAGACGGAAATTTATCGATGCTCGCTGCAGCACCTGGTCCACAATGAAAGTCACGTCTGCACGCCGCAGCTTTCAGAGTTAATGGGAACTGTCCTGTGGGATGAGTACACCGGCTACTTTTTATCAGGATGTCAGACATGAGATTATGAGAGCAGCGCCTTCGTTCAAATAAGAGTCCTAGACAGTCTGACCTTCAGTGTTACTGATGTGCCTTCGCCGCCGCAGCATTTTACACTAATGTACTGCCACGGTGACTCGACGCACACAGCTCAGAATCTCTCTGTCGGAGAGGTTGACTGGACAAAAATGATGGTTTGGTCTGTGTGTACAGTGGGAAGCTCTCATCTAAAAGAGAAACTGAGGTCACTGCATTGTCTGTCAGAGATTTACGTACACCCATCATCTGATGTTATTGATTTTTATAGTCCACACACATGTTTAAAATTTAAATACCCTTCCCACTCATATTTTCGTGTGCAAAACGAACAGCCTGACCATTTTCTGGCTGGATATTTCACCTGCCTTTTCTTTTGGTAATAGTGGAGTTAATCGAAATTGGGTGGTTTTATGCAGAGCATATGGCTCTTGAGCAGACATTTTCAGCAGGTTTGAGGTCGGAGGAAGTCCAGAAGCTTAGCCGGCTTGTTCCATTTCAAAATAGGGTCGATGTGTGTTTGGGATCATTAAAACTAAGCCTGTCACAACAACCGATGAATCAATCATCACACAATAAATTAAACTGATGATCATTTTCATTTGGATAGCAGTCGTTAAAGTGATGGTCTGCTTTAGTATTGTTGAAAAGCCAGGATTTTGAAAAAGTACAAAGTACTTAGTTTGCACTACCTGCTGCTTTTGCCTGTTTTCCCTGTCTAAAGTCATTTATTATTTTTTTCAAATTCAATTGTGATTACCTAGACTTCATAATCCATTTTAATTATTGTGGTTTTGGTTGTTTTGGATTATTTTTGGATTATTAAGTAGTTTGGGTTCCAGTGATCTTTAGAAATTAAAGTTATTTTATTTTATTTTTTTGCAGATATATATGACATTATTATTACTGGATAGAGTACTCAAAAATTGCAATCGAGTAATAGTTGTAAAGCTTCTGGCTTGTTTATTATTGTCATAGCAACTCGATGGCTGTCAGCTACAAATTTTCTGGAAGGGTGACCTCAGGTGGGAACCGTATAATAGTTGAAAAACAACTCAAAATGACAATATTTTCATTTATCGCAATAATTTCTTAGACAATTTATTATCCAGCAAAATTGGTTATTGTAACAGACTTAGTTAAATCTAATGTCTGAGTTTCAACTCTATTGGTACAAAATCTTCTTCAGTATATGACCTACTTTTGTGCAATGTGTCATCACCACTGTTAGCTGAACAACTCCTCAGCATGATGCAGCCACCACCGTGCTTGATAGTTGATGCAGTGGCCTAAACTCCTTCAAACATGCCTCTCACCATTGCGGTCGAATAACTTAATCTTTGTTTTATTCCATTTTAAGTAGCAGCTAATGTTAGTTCTGATCAAATATTTTTAATTTAGCCCTTCAGTAAAGTTGAATATTGTCTTCCCACTCTGAGAAAAAAATGTCAAATTAAGTAAAGTTCTGATCATTATTAATTGTGCCCAGATTTTTCTCCATATTACTCTCTTTTAAGATGTATCATCAGGATGCATTTGAACTCAAACGAGCATGTATACATCGGTGTAAGCTTGTTGAATGTCTGTGGTGTGTTCACAGGTCTGGCTGGGAAGATCCTGAACTCCATACGTGAAGCTCGTTTTAAAATCGCCGCTCTCCAATTGGTAACCGTTCGACACACATTGTTCACACCCTCCCATTTAATGTCCTTGGATTTAAAATTGTTTTCATTAAACAAAAAAAGTGAGACAAACATTTGTCAAAAGATAATAAAAACAATGTAAAAAGGAGCATCAATTTTGGTTTTCAAAAAAAAAAGGTATGTCAAGAATTGTTTACACTTTTCTCAATAATCAATAGAAAACTCTTAACTGGTAATACAGCAGTCAAACCGTTCCTATAATTGCTGAGCTTCTTTATGTTTCCCCTGGTGTTTGGACGATTTATCTGTGGTTATGAGCTTGTAATGTGAGAAGAAACGTGTTGATAAAATGAAAAGATTAATTTATACTTACATCTGCCCAGAGTGTCAATAATGTAAATAAAGGAGGAATCTGGTTGAAATCCTGCTGAAGGCTGCAAAACAACATGAGCAAGAAAACAAACCTAAACATACACCAGAGCTTATGGACTTTTTTGTTGTATCAAAGCATGTGTATGTCTTTAGAAAGGCTCAGTCAAAGTCCAGACCTAATTTCAGACAAAAATTGTGAATAACATCTACCTGTTTTACATGCCCTAATGCAGGAAGCGTTTCCATCTGATTAATACACATTCTTTGTTTTCTTAATTCTGTGTTCTTCTGTTCAGTCTTCATAATCTTGTTGGCATTTTGCATGTTTTTGTTTTGTTTTGTTTTTTTTACTTTATTTTCTTAACCTTGTTTTTATATATTTACAGTTTAACATTGACTATCGGAACGCAGAGGAATTCTACGAGATCTACAGAGGCGTCGTCACGGAGTATCCTGTAAGTGTAAACACGACGGTGTTGTGCCATCATGACTATCATGTATCGCTGCTACATTTGGTTACACAAAAACAAAGACTCAGCGTGAGAAGATCTAGGGAATTGATTAAAAAAAGTGTCACAGGAGTTGAGCTGTAGCTATTATCTGTGTGTTTCCTGAGTCTGTTACATTTTTGAATGAATGTTTCAGGGTATGGTGGCCGAGCTGAGCTCCGGACCCTGCATTGTGTTAGAGATCCAAGGCGCAGATATACCCAAGTCTTTCAGAGAATTATGTGGACCTTCCGACCCTGTGAGTACCTCTACTGTTCTTATTGTGTCTTACACCAGCAGCAGCAGCAGCCGACCTAATATGAAGAACAGCAAGTATTTTTAGATTCATTTTTGAATCACTATGAATTTATAAGGCTCAAGTTTGGTGAAGTTTTACACAGTTGTTGTTCAGAAATACAATTCTTACCGGAACCCAGACAGTCTTTTTAATCAAACTTCTATTGTATTTTTCAGCAGTGCACATACACTGCAGATGTTTGCTCTTTATATGGACTTAAATCTACAGTTAGATGATGTAGCTCTGATCTTTGTCACTTTTTAATTGAAAAGCCCAGATATGACGTTCAATTTCAAATCAAGGTGGTTTAGGTTGTTTTGATTTTATGGCTTTATGCCGTATAGACAAAACAGTTTATAGCTCAAGCTAACACACAGTCCTGAAACCAACGGGCGAAGTATGTGTGGGCGTGTTTGTCGTCGATTACAGCAAGGACAACACTTGATGTGAAATCCGATGAAGAGGCTGTGCTTGGTCAGCATGAGTGCTGCACAACATACCTGCAGACTTTCTCCTCCAAATGCAGCTGCAACCGATGAGTCAGCTCTGAATCATGTTAATAATTTCAAAGGGTCAGCTTGTTTTTCTCTCTGACGCAGATATTTTCAGTTTTTTTTCTCCGTTTCATCATCCATAGGTCCTCCCTCGAAACACTCAGAGTTGCTCTTTCCATCAAAGCCACAAAAGAGGAACAAGCTTCTGATAATTAGCTAGAGGAATTTATCATCACATGTCTATTAGGCTTCTCTTTTTTTGTTCACTAAGTAACTACAGTCATATTTTCCTTTTGGAACATTAAGACAGAAACTGGAACATCCCTCTGATTGTCTTTTTAATCCCTTAAATATTCAAAAAGCAGCAGCAGTAAAAACCAGTTATCCGGTTTAAACCTGGAGAACAAGAGATGTAAGTGAAAGTTTTCCAAGTACCACTGTTCTGTCAAGTCACTTCAAAACCCTATGACAGCCAAAGTTTGAAATAAAGTTTTCCAAGTAAAGTTATCTACTTTTCTACTTTTACCCTGTAAAGTAAAAGTAGAAAAGTACTTAGTAGTAGTAGTATAGTAGTAGACTACTTTACTTCCTCCGGTAAGTAAAGTAGATAACTTTACTTTAAGTCACTTTTCTAAGAGATGTACATTTTTTAAAATTCCTACAAACTCCAACCCAATAATTCCAGCATGGCTGCCATGTGTTTAGTTTGTAGTACCTGTGTTTTCTCAGACGCTCCTGCAGTACTGATAAGTTGGGCTTGATCTTATTTCTAGAACCAACTTCTAATTCCAGAACAGGGGAGGCCTTAACTTTTATGATGACATTTATAGAATGAATTATGATGGCAATAAAGTGACGATAAAAACTATTTTAAAATCGGTCAGCTCTTGTCAGAGCCTCGCAAAAGACAATTCTGCTCTAAAAATAACACCGTTATCATAGAAAGTACCGCAACTGAGCTGCTAAAATGTACAAATATGAACATATTTTAAGCACTAAAAGTTACAATTATTGTCATTTTGTCAGCTGGAGTTGGGCAATATGGGATTATAATTTTCTCTTGAGATTCATTGCAGTAATGATGCAGGGATAAAGTCAAATAGAATTTCAAACTTAGCCTTAGATCATATACAATGTTCAGCCAACAACTCAGTGGGCTGCAGAATGCAGGTGGTTTGCTTAATATTTGCTTTGTAAAGAGTTCAAAGAGTTCAGCCCACCTACCATCAGTACCACTTGCACCAAAGTCAGAAAAACCAGTTCAATAAAATAGAACAAGACGAAGGTGATGGTATAGTTTTAGTCTCAGGGTTTGATTATGTTGACAATAAACATGCTAACTGATGCGTTTAGAGAAGTCTGTGTTTGTTCTTCTTGGTAAATATGAGAGTTTAGCTTCTAAGCAGTCTGGAATCCTAAAAAGATGTCACTGTGAAGGGAACATATGGGTTTTGGTGACAACAGCTTTGTTAGTTTCTCTCATCCCGACAGTAAGCTGAAACATGGACTCGTCTGATCACACGTTGGTGTCCTGTGTTGTTCTGTCCATCTGTGACATGCTCAAAGAGCTCAGTGGCAAACTGTCAACAGCTGATAAATTGCTTGATTTTTGTATAATAGCATCAGGTTACTGTTCTGGATGTAGCACTTGACAGTGTTAAGAGGCAGGTACTTCTGGGTCTGGTTACAAATGTGCACAAAACCCTGTCGACATTCTGCTGACGGCGAATAAATGTAACTTCACAATTACTGTGTTTCCATTAAACAAGAAACCCAATTAAAATGTGAATAAGTTTCTTTAGTCATTAAAGAAGTATGCCGCGTTATCATCCTCCAACTACGTCCTGTCACCTTCCTGTTTTCCAACATTAGTATAGACTCGTGACTCGTGTGATGCAAAAAAAGAAAAATGTTCCCATTGCAGTTTTGCCAAATACACCAATTTTGATGCGGCTGAAAAATCATCTCATGCTAGAGCAAAAAACCTTTACCAAAAAATGTTAAGTTTTTCAAAATTGTTGTGTTTCCATTAAGCAAATAGATTTTTGTAATTACAATTTGTGCAATTTTATGGTCAATGGAAACACTTTGTGTTTTCATAATACTTTGCAGTACGACAAAAAGACTAGAATGTTGAATGAAGCCATGGTCTTAACCCCCCAAAAATTACCACATTTTACTTATCATTAATTTTATCACAATATTTTGTGGTTCTATTGTGATGACGATAAAGATTACAATAAAACTACTAGTTACCTATTTATTAGGTAACTGTATGACTGTGACTTCATGGCAAAACATTTACATCTCCACAAACACAAATACTGTTCTTGAAAAACTTTTAAACAGGCTTCAGTAGGACGACACTTAACTTAAAAAATGTGATTCTTATCAGTAAACTCCACACAGGAACTGCATGTAATCATTTTGTCAAACAGTGGAGAAAATAGCAAGAATAATTCCAATCATCCTTCCAGTTTTGGTTTTTCATTTACTGTCGATCAGGGAAATTTGTCATGTCATCAGGACAAGGAATTGTTCATTATAAACAATAAACAATACAATAAAAACCCCAACCATGTGTAATATATATATATATATTTTAAATAGTGACGGTGAAGTTGGCAGAATAAAGGTAAAATTGACAATCAAGGTTGTTACAGTCCTGTCTCCCTCTGTGAAGTTAACATAAAGCACGTCTGAAAACATACTCTTACTTCTTAAACTATCTCTTTACTTTATTTTTGACACTGCTGAAGTGGTCGCCTCGTTCATCTGCTGCCGTTCCGTTCCTCTCGCCCCGCTCTGGACTCTTTGACGGTCAGCACTTTGATTGCTTCAGACTTCCCACACCAAGAGGGAGGTCAAACTGTTTCATCACCGTGTGACCTTGGGCTCCCGCAGCAGCATTTCCTCAGCGCTCACCCAAACGTTAGGACTCCCTGTCTTCAGCTGTTTTAGATTGCGCTGCCTCAGTTTGCGGCGTCTGAGTGGCTCCCAAAGTACCGAATCTTTCCTTGTTGACTGGAGCGTAAAGACATTCCAGATGTTATTACGGAATTAAGAGATGAGGCTGAACTTTCTCCGTAACTTACTGTGCGACTGGACTGGAGGAGGTCAAAGCGTCTTTTACCAGTAGGAGGCTTAGGTTATTTGTGCTGAGAATAAGCTATGGATTTGTTCTGGGTGACTAATCTATAAACGGCACAGGTCTGATGGGAATCACCATGACTGTACAGCTGGCTGCTGAGGTCAAATCAATTGACTCTAATGTTTCCTTATTGGAGAGAACGTAAACAATCCCAGTGCAAAAGGAGTTGCACACAGATTCACACCTAAACCCTCCTGCTGCCTTGCTCCAGCCGGCCGGTCAGTCACGGCCAGCAGCCGGCCGGTCAGTCACGGGGTCATGCTCTTGTCTCGTGACGGGGCCCTGATGTGAGAGCGAGGGGACATGGTTCTGCCCTGTTGACCGGTTCTGAAGTGCATTCCACAGAGATTGATTTTCCTAAAAGTAAATGTTTCCCCTTTAAATCGGTAACTGAGGAAGCCATGTCTGCTGCATACAGCAGAAGGGCGTTGTTACATATATTGTGTTTCATAATGGCGACAATCGAAGGGTGTAAAAGGGTCTCTTTGTGCTGGAGGCTATATTTTTTTCTATTGATTTTCTTTCCCATAACAGGTAAGATGACACCAGCTGCTGCCGCTCTGGTAAATTTAGAGTTGCTGTTAAATAATAAATACTCTGATACCCCTAAATAAAACTCCATGCTGCAGAGGGAGTCCACCTGTGATGGAGTTTAGATTTCCTAAATGAAAAGCAGGCTGGGCCAGAATTATTTGCTCGATAGTTGCGTCGGGCTCGGCCTTCTGATGCGTTTTTAATAAGTCTGGAAAGCATCCAGCTCAGAGAAAACCAAACGAGAAAGCACAATATAAAGTTGTGTTAATCTATTTATGATGCTCTAAATAGAGGAGCAGGTAGTTTAACCTGTTAAGGAAATAAAGACAGTAAGTAGGCAGTAGAAGCAATCAGACTGTAACTAGCGCGGCGCAATGCTGGCACACACAGCAGGTTGGTTCCTGTCAGTCGCACATCCCAGGTGATTTACACCTGACTCACCCTGCAGTCACAACAAGCAACAGAATGGAGCCAAGCAAAGGCTACAAACAGGAGAAGTTACACTGCTGAACGCAGGAAAGCAGTAAAATGTTGGGTTTACTTTGTACAGCAGAATATTAGGCTCATATTGAGGAAAAAAATGTAATAAAATTCATAAAATTATGAGAATAAAGTCATAATATTACTTAATTCTCATGATTTATTATTATTTTTCACTTTTCTAGCGCGGTCATAACATAGGGCTCAGACCTATGAATAAAGATAATCAGTTGGGCCAGGATCTAAACTCTAACTTAATGTTGTAATGAATATGGTGATTCAAACCCAGGCTTAATTGGCAGATAAAGTCATATTTTCAATACTTACTCACCATGTGAGTCGTCTGACTGAAATTGGTAAGCACCGTGTGTGAATGCATGCGTGTGAACTCAGTGGACACCCTTTCCCTGACCTCTGCAGGGTGGGAAGGACATCTGGGCAGTCATGTGACATCTAAGTCCTTACTGTCCACACATGGTAGCAGTTACAGGAACCCCGGTCTGTTGTGCTGCATTGTACCTCATCGCTGGTTAATACGGTTACAGGGAGCGGCGCCTCGTCCTCGTACCACTAAGCAGATTTGTCCTCCTGTTCCTTTGAAGTGCGGCATGGACAGGTCTGCAGCAGGAAGCTCGTCACTAATCAATAGAGGTTCGACGGCTGATGTCACTCTTTGTTTTCACTTTACTGCTTATTGAAATATCCTCATCAATACTGACTTTCAAATGAACTATTAACAGCAGAGAAAGATTGAACCACAACAGTTAAGAGTTATTGTTAATCTTTGTTTTTGCTGGTTTTATGAGAACCAGCTGATATGTGATATGGAAAGTTTAAAACACTTCTGTCCCTGTTAGCAACTGTACTCAATACAAATGTTGGCATTCAAACAGAAAAGAATTAAATTTTCCATTAAAGAGGCAGCATTATGTGATTTCCAGGCACATCGTGCCATTTTGTAGCATAATCAAGTAACTTCAGTTATTCTAAAAATGTTTTATATATAAAATACGACTCAAAAGAAATTTGACTTTGTAATTTAACGCCTTGAAATTGGGCTTCTTCTCTTTAAAAACTCCTGGTGTTTCTGAAACTCTGTCCTCAGGAAGTCATCACAACATGGCTCCTCTGTTATGTCAAGGCAACACTCCAGGTTTGTTTTTGATGAGGGAATAAGATTATAACATGATATGAAGCTCAAAGAAAGTTGATTTTACATAATACTACCCCTTCAGTATAATGAAATGAGATGGACTTGAAGCCCTTCGTAAAGCTGTACGCTCTGTTGTTTAATAGGCTGGGATTTATTTAAGTTGTGTGTCAAACCTGAGGCCCAGGGCCAAATTCAGTCTGTCATAACATTTTATATGGCCCTACAGACTCTATTGAGCAACAATCTGCAACCACAGGCTTCCCCTTCTCATTGTATTCAACCATATGTTGTTGGGTTTTTTTATAGTTTTTCCACAAATAGCATCTTTTTACAAACCCCTTGTGTTTCTATGAACGTCTAATTGTCTTAATGCAGTTTAAACCAGAAATAAAATCATCGTTCTTTTGACGTCACTGCAGGTATTCATCAAAAATGAGAAGTTAACTGTTTTTCAAAAGATAATGCAATATTTGCAGCTCTAAACATAAAAAGGCAGAGAAACTACAATTCTTGGGAATGACAGAAAACTGCTAGAGTTGTTGCTAGCAGGGTGGGGACAAACTCAAAAGACCTCCTCACAAGAAGAGTAAATTACATTAACAAAAATCCATATTTTTTTTTTTATTAATGTCCCTATGAACACAGTGGCAAATTGTTCTAGTTTATTTTAGTTTTTGCTAGAAAAAAAAGGAAAAAAAGTCTAGATTAGTGTCTTAAAGGAAAGTAATGCCATGGAGTTAAAATCCATAAAAAGTTGGAATCTGGTGCAGTACCGCTTATGGCCTCTTGGTGTTTGGACTAGAGCCTTTTTATCTGAACATAGCAAGTATTAGACAAATGCTGATCTTTACTAAAATGACACAATACTTCTTTGCCCGTTGCTGCACTTTAAGGGCACAAAATGGTGAGAAATACGTGCTTGCTAGCTTGTATTGCTAAAAGCAGTTAGTCTGTCACAGAGCAGCTAACAGGTTTATAAACCTGAAGGACATGGCAACCTTCTGGTTCACTGGTTCAGTTTGAGCTGGAGGGAAATTAACGCTATGTTAATTAATTAATTGAAGTTGAAAATAAAACATAAGAGAGATACTGGAACAATGAAGAACAACAACAAAGCTAAAAGCTACAGGTGGTCTGTAGTTGAACTACACCTCCTGAAGTCCTTGAAGCTCCAACCTTATCTTTGTTTTTTCTCCAAGGTTGAATTTCAGAGAATTTTCTTTCCTTGACAGAGTTATGGAGGTTACAAAAGTAGAGTCAGTCCAACCTTTAACATGGAAAATTTCACATCCCCTCAGGCTTCTGGGTCATTTCCAAACCGTCTTACTACTGGTTATCCAAGATTATTGTCAAAGATTATTAACAAAGGTTATTAACAAAGGTTATTGTCCAAGATTTCCATGGACGGGGGAGTCAACAGTGTTTTTAGTAAATGAATTATTCACAAGCTGCCCCTCCCTCTTACGGCAGACGCCGTGGGGAGGGTTGCATTTCCTGGAGATGCGCACGGCAACGGAGCCCAGCTTTGACCTTGGGAGTGTCTGACGTTGAAAGGAAACAGTCATTTAGACTCAAAAAAAGAAGAAGGGAGAGGAAACGAGCTGTGCAACTGTAGGGCAGATTTGTGATATACTGATATATGGGAAATGCTTTTAAGTTTATTAAAGAAACAAAATAGTTCAGTGGTTTATAATGTTCCCCTTTCATTCAGTCCAATGCTGTCGCTCGCTAATGCGAGCTTGACATTAAACTAAAAAGAAAATATCAGTTTTAAGTCTCTCTCCCCATGAAAGCTTTTCTGCGTGTCAGTGTTTTTTTTTTCTTTTGTTTTTTTTTACTTCTCCTCCAGGATCACATGATCAGCTGCTGAGTAATCACAGTTTTATTAACGCAGCAAGAGGACAGGATGTTCAGTTTCCAACCTCAGCTGTATCTTCCACGCAGGAGTTTGACGTCTGGACGCCGGAGCGCGTGTCATCAGCTGCTGCTGCTGCTGAAAGTCTCGGCTGAATGACAATGGGACGGTGTGTCCTTGTGTTAATCAGGAAAGATATAACAATCAGGCTGTTTTGGTTCAACAGAATATCGCACGGCTCCTCCGTCCCAACACGCTGCGCGGCCTTTATGGCAAAGACAAAGTGAAGAATGCAGTGCACTGCACAGACCTGCCAGAGGACAGTGTTCTGGAGGTGGGTCTCTCTCTCTCACACACACACACACACACACACACACACACACACACACACACACACACACACACACACACACACACACACACTGTGACCAAATCATTCATAACCCTTAAGCTTTTTTAGTTTTACTACATTTTCTCATGTTTCAAAAGACAACATAATAGTGAAATAAAAGGTGAAACAATGCATTTTCAGGTTTTTTTTTTTTGCACAAATGCAAATCTGCTGTTGTATGATACCCCATAATAAAATCTATTCCAACCACCTGCCTTCTAGAAGTCACCTGATTTACAAGTCACGAATGAAAAGAATGCAAAAAAACTAAAAAGTGTAGGAACCCTAAACACATACCCAGAGGTACACAGTGTGTTTTAGATCAGAGGTGCCCCAGTTTTTTTAAACTGATGTTATCTTCCTCCACAAAGCTCTGAAAATCATCCACTGTCCCCTTTTGCTCTCCCATGAGGGTCCTGGCCACTAATAGGACTGATAACAACATTCAGTTTCTGTTTGGGATCAATAAAGTATCTTTGAATTGAATTTGAATCTGTACCTGCTCTGTTAACAACAGTCACCTGCTGTTGCCACCTTAGCAACTTTGTCTCCATTAGGCCTTCTGCAATAAGCAACAAATCTATTAACCACATGATAAATTAAAATAAGATGAATCATTTCCATTTAGCACTTTCTTCTTTTCTCTCTTTCTACTAAAAACTGTGTGATAAAAGTCTTCAGTCTGGGACTTAGATCTACATCAACCCTTTTATTGAAGGACAATTCTGTTTACAGGCGCTTTGTAATTCATTTAATTAGTTGTT
Organism: Micropoecilia bifurca; assembly: GCA_903067075.1. Classification (NCBI taxonomy): domain Eukaryota; kingdom Metazoa; phylum Chordata; class Actinopteri; order Cyprinodontiformes; family Poeciliidae; genus Micropoecilia; species Micropoecilia bifurca. Next base: position 43,317 of record CAEGAF010136525.1, on the reverse strand, counting down.
TCTGTTTTGTTTATTTATTTTGGACATTTAAAATGTCTTCCAGTTCTAGTGCTGCGTATTCATTAAAATTTAAACTTTATTGAAGAATGCGTTTTTACATTATGAGGCCATTGCCAGTATTTTAACTAGTCTCAAAACAACATTATTGTTTATCGCAATAACTTCCGGAACATTTTATCGTCCAACAAAATTAGTTTTGTTATTTTGGCAGGCCTAGTTGCTATATTTAGCTTATTTTCAGTCAATTGAAAAAAAGAATCAGAATCCGTGACCAGCTGGAAAACTGCAGTCAGTGCATCTCTGGTTTACAGCAGAGCATCACGTTTCGTATGAGAGGATTGATTGATTGTGAAACGCAAAAACACTCCACACTTTTCAAATTCCTTTTTTTTTTTAATTGTTCCCAATTATGAACTACCAGTAAAGTACATGGAAGTGTGTAGCCATAGCATGACTAACAGAAGAAGAGGAAACAAATGGAGGAGTGTGTGTGTACTGTTGCTAGACTCCTTACGCCACTCCCACACGTTTCCATCAGCACGACTGTTCTCACCCCACCAATGAGTCTCGTCATTGTCTTATGGCCCCGTGCATAAGCAGCCACCTTGCATTCGTCCGAGAACAAAGCCCCCTCAACTCTGTGAAGCCACGTCTTTAGACAAGTCCCATGACTCCGCTCTGTGGGCCGGGGCAACCTCAGATCACGCTGGTTTTGAGGAGAACAAGAGTGGCAGAGGAATTTGAAACAAAACCATTGTTTCGCAGGCAGTGGGTCTGACCAATCGGACGTCATTGTTCGGGAGAACTCCTGATCTGTAACCCAGGACAAACGCTTCCTTGTTAAACATTAGCCTGTGGCCAACTGGGCTGCCATTTTCCCAAGACTGGAAACAGAGCGAAAGGGCCAGGAAAGGGCCTGTTCAGAGGAGAGAGGCTGAGTGTTGCTGCTCGTTATGTCAGACACCTGGGTTCGATCATGAATTAGATAAATAATGAATTCATTTGGATAACACTGTGATACATTTCCTTTAAAGCTTTTTCCATAAGTGAAATAATCCATCAGTTATTAACTAGAGTTAATAATTCTTAAGTTTTATAAAACTTAAGAATTATTAACTCAAAGCAAGCTCCTATATCTTGGTAAAAAAGTTACTTGTAAGTTGGTTTTGTCTTATTTCAAGTGTACTAAGATGTTTGCACTAGAAACATTTAGCAGTGTGCTAACCGGTACGTCTCATGAAATCAACCAAACTCTGTTGATTTATTTTGCCACCAATAGAAAGTCATTTTTTCTGCTATTTTGGTTTGAAACATTATGTAATGAGGACAAAATCTAAGAAAAAGCTTCTAAGTGCCTTTAATGACATCACATGAGGCATAAGGAAACTGATCCAAGTGCTTATAAGTTCCTCTATTTATGTTTTTCCTTTTTTCACTTCAATTTTTAATTCTCCAATTCAAAGCTATGCACTTACTTACTTACTAGCTTATGAGGGATCCCTGCAAGAAAATGTATAAATAATAAACCAAAACATAGATGCACACTGCTTCCATGTTTTTTATTATTGATACATTTCTTTGAGCTTCAGGGTTGATGGGAATGAAACTCAAGAGATTTTCAGAATCTGTGTAGAAATCAGCTAAAAGTCCTTTGTGTCGTAACACCAGCGGATCAGCGTGCAAAGCAGAACAAGCTGTTTTCTCTGTGCTTTTTAAAAACTGTTTAATTTTTTTAAAAACTTGTTGGTGAAAATGAGAGTAATTTGACGTATCTTCTCCAGGTGCAGTATTTCTTCAAGATTTTGGATGGATGAAAGCTGAGAAGGAAACGTGCGTCATTCACCAAACACCACAAGGACTTCACTGTTGTTTCAATTTTCCGTTTATTGTTTCAGCCTTATGCAGATTAAATAAAGTGACAAGATCAGACTCCTGACGTGTGTTTTTGATCTCAAACATTGAATTAAGTACTGTTTTTTTTCACACCCACTATAACATCTTTATTACACATGATACTGCATTGCCTCTGATTTTCTCAAACTTTTTAGACCAGCGACTTTGGTATTGGATTCATAAACATCACACGTTGAAAAAAGGAAAAGAAAAGAAAAAAAATGTACAACTGCATAAATATAAAATTCTTCCATTATGAAAATGGCTAAAAACATTCAATAGTAAGTTACATCACGGAACGTGACGTCTCCAGCAAAGCAGATTTCAAAAGCACTGAGTTGCCACGGTTTCCATGGAGGTGACAGTCTTCTTAGGCTGGACCCACAAAGCTTTTACACTATGAATTAAGAATGAACTGATGTTAAGAGTATCAAACAGAACTGTCATCTAACAAAACCTAATTGTGAAGCGGAGGAGAAAAATAAAAAAAGGAAAAAAAGTGAGCAAACATAATTCTACGGTGAACTTGAATAAGGAAATGCATAAAAACAGAAAAGATGGAGCGCAGTCATCTTTACTCAACACATGGGTCTTAAAGGTTCAGAGTACCATGCTAGTATTTCAGTTAGTCTGAGCACATTGACAAACACTCCACACACTCACATAAACTACAGACGCCTGCACAGACACGAGCGAGCGAGCGAGCGAGCGGGTGCACACGCACATGCGCGCGCCTTGGACCACTAAAGCAGACATAAGACAGGAGATCACGACGGGTCTAGCCTACAAACTCTGGATACTTCAAAAATATATAGAAACCACGTGAGGATGAAACACCATGGGGGGACAGAGACACAACTCGCTACACATCAGTAGTGAAACTGCAGTTTTACAGTAATCGATGAACATCCCATGGCTCGAGGATTATTTATTTTTTTCTCTATTTTTCTTTTTGTTTTTTTTTTTGTTTTTACCCTCCCCCCATTTACAGTAGAATAAATATTTGCTATTGCTACCTTTTTTTTTCTTTTACTTTTTTGCGTATTTTACATTCTAACTCTGGACAGAAAACACGGGAAAAGCTAGTGTAAAGCACACGGATTAAGTGTAGGTCCTGTAAATAATGAATGTTCAAAGACTAGTGGTGGTTGTTTTTTGTTTTGTTTTTTTAAATCTGAACTTGAATATCTTTCTACGTTATTTTTTGTGTGCGCTCATCGTGCCAGGGGTCACGAGTTGGAGCCGATGGTGAACTTAACGTCAAAGCGTCCCTGATAGCGATCTTTCTCGTTGTAGTCGATGTTGTCGCCGTAAACTTTGCACTCGATGCGGAGCTCCTGATCAAAGGTGAGGTTGGTGAACTGAATGGCCACCAGAGGCTGCAGGTAATCGGGATGCAGGCGCTTGCCGTAATAGGGGTAATACTGGAGGGGGAAACCGGCGAGACCCTTCAGCCCAAAATAGTTGATCGGTCCGATCTTGCTTTCGTCTTCCTCCCTCTGTGGGGAAGGAGAGAATCAGTGAGTTAGTACTAACCAAACCAATGGTAATTCTTGAACAGAAGTAATGAAATACTCAAACTTACCTTGTTCTTGCAGTGAATGGGGATAAAGTTTTCAAAGGTTTTGCCTTTCAGAGCATCTGGAAGGGAGTTGTTGTTGGTAGGAGGCTAAAGACAGAGAGCAGAATTCCACACTGATGTTTTTTTGTCATAAAAGTTATTCTAAAAATTCAGCCTAGGGCTGAAAAACACATCAGGAACAGATAAGCATTTCGTTTTAGTCAATATCAATAATTGTTGATTAAGTGTTTATTTTTAAATATCTGAAATACTCCCAAACTGATGGTGTAACTTTACTCTGTTTTAACTACAGATTTCACTTTTTTTTTTAAATATATGTTTAGGCAGTTATGAGGCACAGTAGCGAAACTTTAAACTGCTGCTCAACAGGTTGTTGCTAGGTAACAAGAGAACGAGTTAGTCCAGCGTTTCCCAACCCTGCTCCTCGAGGCTCACTGACCTGCATGTTTCAGATGTTCCCCTGCTTCAGCACACAGGATTTCAATTGATGGCTGATTAACAGGGTGTGTTGAAGCAGGGGAACATCTAAAACATGAAGGTCAGTGAGCCTTGAGGACCAGGGTTGGGAAACACCGAGTTAGTGGACACCACCAACCTTGCTTAGCTACGAGAGGTTGAACAGCTAAAGCCTTTCCTCTGCCTACATCCCCCAAAATGCTGTGCGGTTCTGGCTCGGAGCTCCAGAATCATTCCTGACCATTCTATCAGACTTATTATCTATTGACATTGAGCACGTGTCTATGGTGATAAGTATTGTTATTGGCTTATTTGTTCAGCCTATTAAAGACAATAATTTAACTCATCCTACAGAAGTGTTCAATTCTATCGCCAGTCATATGATGCAACATGAAACATGCCAGTTACAGCGCTGATCTGCAGCTTCACCGGACTCATAGGAACATCTGAGATGGTGTGTGTGTGTGTGTGTGTGTGTGTGTGTGTGTGTGTGTGTGTGTGTGTGTGTGTGTGTGTGTGTGTGTGTGTGAAACCTGTGACTTTCATGTTTCATGTTGCTGGGCTTCCCCTGTAGGTGAAGCATGTTTCTCATTTCTGGGGCATGTTTCTGAATCAAAATCATAACCGCGCTGCATGGAAAACTCACCAACTTCCCATAGTCATGTCAAACAATCACCCAGGTGATCTTACACTTTATTCAGCACTTGCTTCCTATCAGTTTGACATCTAGGTTTAGAATACTAGAAGCTACACTTATAAACAAATACAAATGAATCATGTGCATGATAATGCTTCAAAATGTTATTTTGAGCAGGTTTACATACACTTATGCTCAGGAAACACACCTAAAAGCCTGGACAATGAATCAATAATAATATGCGTCGCCACTGACACGTAATCAATGTCAATAGGTAAAACATCTGATAGAGTAAATAATTTCACTGCAGAGCCGCACAGCCTTCTGGGGGATGCAGGCGGAGGAAAGCCGCTAAACCTCTCACAACCAGCTAAGGAAGGTTGGTGGCATCGCTCTGTGGTTACCTAGCAACAACCTGTTAAGTAAGCAGCAATTGCAGGTTTTGCCATTGTGCCTCAAACAGCATGGAGTGAAAACTGGATAAAACCAGAAAGGTCAAGCCACTGGGTTGTCAGTATTTAAGATATTAATAACAAAAAACAAATCAACACTTATCGATAACGACTGATACAATACGCTCACATCGTGATACTTTTTTCAGCCGTATCGTTCATTGTCTAGCAGAACACTGTTGGCTAACTAAAAGAATCAAATTAGTGTTCACTAACTAACTAACTAAGACTTCCAGTGCTTCACTGGTTAACTGGGATGACAGACAGGGTCAGGTTTTGTTCCCCTGACTATATGGACACAGGCAAGTTGCCTCTCCCCCACCTGTTTCTGTGCACTGCTGCCCAGCTGACTGAAAAACCTTCAGTGCCTTCTAAGAAAAACAAATCTTGGTGTTTGGAAATATTTTAGGTTATAAAATCGCTCCTGAAGCAAAGATCAAACTCATCTGCAGATATACAACCAAAGCAAGGAGAAGGGTCTTAGCGCTGTCAAACACCCCTTGTGTACACGCTGCTCCTATTCTCCCTTTTCTCCTTTCTCTCTGCTACGCTACTGCTAGTTCCCCACAATGGAGCCTTTGATGAATGCTAAGGCTAGTTAGCATAGCCACTGATAACTGCAGATAAATGGTTTTGCCTGGAATGGTAAGTTGTTCGTCCACCGTTAGCACATTAAGCACCAGGTACATGAGGTTGATTAACAGCTCTAATGCCCTCCCCGTTTTGCTAACTGGTTGCTTCTGACCGATAGCGTTTTTTCAAATGGCAATAGTAACACCAGGAGGAGGTGGAGGAGCATGACTATTTTTCTCACAGACTGTCTGTCTCATATGTTCATGACATAGTGACAAGTTAAACTTTTATATATATATATATATAAAAGTTACATACTTCAGCCTGAAATAAACATCAGAACCAGAAGATGAGACCTAATCAATGAATAGAAACTGAAATTCCTGATTGGTTTTTTGTTAAAGACTTTGGAGTAAATACTGTGATAACTATTGTGGCCCTATCTGCTTCCAATAGAGGCAACCTCCCTCAGCACAAAGCTTGTTTAAGGGGGATATAAACCAGCAACAAATGTTAAAGGACATCTGAAGCTGACAGAGAAACTCAAGAGTTGCTGCGGTTTGGTTTTAATCAAAAACGATGGAACCAGCAGCTCCATGCATGGGACACACACCTTTGGTCTGAAGTTGACGATCCTGTTGAGCTTGACGATCAGGCATGGTTTTCCTTGTTTGAAGCCAAAACTCGGATCTTTTTCCCCGGAGCAGTTTCCAAGATGGCTTCTTTCGAAACGGCAACTTTTCCTCACTCCATTATTGTCCTCAAGTTTCCCACGATCTATGTATGTGCTAGGGAAGTCTGCAAATAGTGAATCCAAACACAAACAGATACATAAAAAAAACATTAGTCCAGAATTCAACGTGATTGATGTGAGAAAATGACCAAAAATTGAACCACAACCAAAAACGGCCAAATCTCCATAGCTAATTGTCACATGGCAGCCAATAATCGAATGTGACGATCGCTTGATACTTGCCACCGCAATCTTCGTATTTGATATTATCTGTCTGTTTCTCGTCGTCGTATTTCTCGAGAAACGCCTTCATGCTGGTGATGTACTTGTCGTAGGTGGACGGATCGTCTATCTTGAAAGTGATTTCAGATTTGTCGGAGCGAGGCGTGTGAGACAGACCTGAGGAACATCGAGAGGCTTAAGTAAGAAGAAGGAAATCAGTGAAAATTATAACCAATATGTAAATAAATAAATAAACCATAACAAAGCAAAACCACTGCAGAATGATTACTGGAGAAGGAAAACAAAAGCCGTAGCAAGGTTCTGCTCTTTATATTAAGACAATATAGGGTCTTGGGTATTTTCCTCAGATGGTCTCCGGCAGCCGGTGGGAGTGGTAATTTTCCACAGACCTCACACACAAAAGCTCCCAAGTGAAGGCGTGGCAGCAGGGCAGAGTGAGATGGGCTCCAACGGCAATCAGACATAACTTTCATTAACCTTTCCTCTTTTTTTGTTTTTCTTTTCTTTCTTTTTTTAAACCACTGGATGGACTTATGCGTCGCCATATACTTGGGCAAGAGGCCGGGCGAGAGAGAAGTGTCTGACTCTCACTTGTGAAAAGTTCACCAGTCCCTGCCCCCACCCACCCACCCACCCACCCTCTCTCTCTCTCTCTCTCTCTCTGACTCTCTCTCTCTCTCTCTCTCTATCTCTCTCTCTCTCTTTCTCTCACAATGGAAACTTTTAGCCCCAGAGTGGGAGGCGGGTTGAGCTCAAGAAAAAAAAAAGAAAAAAAAGTCTCTCTGCTTCCTTTTTCGTTCCTCCAGTGGAAACTTGCTCCAGCTCACCGTCAGGACAACACTTTCTGCCAGGCTTCTGCTGATCTGGTCGATTGTCGGCCGGCCGGTGGTTGGAGAGCGGCAGGGAAACGGAGCCGGGCGTCTACAATGGCTGCTAAAAATACCGCAGAGGCTAAAGCATGTGCTGCGCAAACAAGTGCTGGCGCAACATGACGGGGTGGAGGAGGTGGGGGGTGTGGGTGGGGGGGGGAGGCCTGGCACCTATGAAAACAACTTAGAAAAAAGAAGAACGGTCTCTAAGCTTGCAGGAGATTTCTAAATGCTTCTAATGCAACGGCAGCATTAGAATTTTAAACACCTTCACACACCCCCCACCGTCTCCATGCAGATGGTTACAAGACCATTCAGGGATGAGAAACGACATTATTTTCCCCTAAACAATGTTCAACAAGCTCTCCGTGTAAAAAGCAGGCTGCTGTGACTCATAATCCCAAATCGTTTCAGTTCCCCCGCAGCCTGAGGGGGGGTAACCATTGACTGGCTGGGAGAGAGTGAAGGACAAAATGGCTGAGCATGTTCGAGGTCAGAAAGACTCCGGATAGAGTAGCTGCTCAGAAGGACACCGAAACCAGTTTGTCTTTCTCCCTCGGCCGTCCGACCGGGCAGGCGGATCGCTCAGGGGGAAGACGGGTCAGAGGGGAAAGGTTCTGGTTTTACCTGGGGGAGCCACTCTGTCCTGGTGGGTGGGTTTGAACTCGTGTATCGTCAGCAGCAGAGCCTGAATGGTCCCGATGAAGATCGCAGCCAAGCATCCGTAGAAAATCACGTAGAACAGGAAGATTTTCACTGGAAAGAGAAACAGGTGGAAAGAGGGCCGATGGTTAGAGTCAGGTCCGATGCTGACAAAGCTTCCATTTTTTTCTAATTGAAAACAACAATTTCCCCCCGTTAGAGGTCTGTGACTCTTATCTTTTTACTCTGATGCACTTTTCGGAGCTGAATTAAAGCAGATGAAGTTAAACCTGAAGTGTGTATCAATTCATTCATATTCTGTTGGAATCAGAGCTACTTACCTTTTGAAATATTTTTATTTTAGGTTTTTTAGTCCTTAGAGAGAAATAAAAGGGAATCTTTATTGACCGGTTAACCTGCAGTTTAACTGCACCAAGTTAGGAAAACATGCAATTCTGATTTAAATAAATATTATTTTATTTTTCTCACCACCATTACTGAATCTATAAAAAAGAGCAGTAAAAGTTATTACAGCTGGTCACTTAATATACTTTTGGCATATAAAATAATGAAAAGATGGCTTTAAAAAGTGCAACAGGCATCCAAACATCGGCATCACATATTGCAATACACATCAGACATTGTCATGATAAGCGATACACCAATTAATCGCATGATAAATTCAAATGAGTGCGATAATTCTCATTTGGACAACAGTCATTAAAGAGATGCTCCCATTTAATATCGTTGAAAAGCCGCCATTTTGAGAAATGCTGCAAATATATGACACTCAGGACGAAGTAGTTGGTTGACACTACCTGCCTCTTTTGCCTGTTTTCCCTTTCTTGAACTGAATGATTACTATTTTTTGAAATGCAATTTTGGCTAATGAGACTTCATAATCTCTTATGTTTTATTTTTAAACTTTTTCCAGTTGTGTTGTAAAATGTTTTTAGAAATTTGAGATGTTATCTTTGAGAGGGTGTACTTTCATTAGTAATCCATTGTAATTATTATTACATGAGTTGAGAATGGTGCAAAAATGACCATATTGTCGCTTATTGCAATCATTTCTGGGGCAAAATTGTCATGTTGTAAAAATTGGTTATCGTGACAGGGCCTAGTTGTTATGACAATAATAATTCTGATGTGATACATTGTGCAAGTGCAGTCAGCAGCTACTTCATTAATCCAGACTGTAGCTCTTAAAGCTCTTTGTTGTTTTATGGACTTAGAGAAGCATTTAACAACTGAAGCTCCTCAGGGTTATTTATTTTTTCCTTTAAATAAGCTTAACCAAGCGTGAAGTTTGAGAAATAATACACATTTAATTAGCTAAAACTCTCCTCATTCCAGAGCTGGTGGTGAAAGCAGTCTCCCCACACATGCAGCCCGATTCAAACTTCACTCCGATTATGTAACGGCTGCAGAGCCACAATTCCAGTGCGATCAGGACACCCCCCCCCCCTCACTCCCTTTATCCCCCCCAAATGTGTCGCTTCCAACAGGTTTCTGGATAACACACACTGTCCTCATCTCAATAAACAAAGAGCTCCTTTATTTATGTTCCCGTAGTGGACTGAATCTTATTAGTTTTCCTTGTTGGCAGAGTTTCATTAAGGTTCATTGAGGGGGAGGGGGGAAAGAGGGGACGGCATACATTACTGTTAGTGTGCCCCCGCTGTTGGCTGCTTGGAAGGAGTCTTTTGGTTCAATCACCCCTGTAACACTTCAGTTTATCTTGCTTGGTAGCTAAAACTGTCAGGTCTCGACAGAACCGCTGATCAAACGTTATTGTGTCTTTAGAGCAATGCTTAGAAAAGGTCAGCTTGTTGTGTTGCCTCAACTTCACCTTGTCAAGATGTGAAAAAAAACCCTAAAAAAACAAAACACCACCACCTTCTACACCGTTAAACTCTCTCTGCCAGAGTTCATGTTGTTTTCTCTTCCTCCCTTGCTCCTTCTGAAACTCTTCCCTCCACTTCCAGGTTCTTGTCCACATCAACCGGTTTGGCGAGTCAACGGCCTCCACCTCTTGAACAATAATCTCTTGCAAACAGACAGCAGGGGAATGAGCGGGCTCACTGGGCCCTACCCCGCTCCAGCTCTCTGGTTGGCTCTGATATTCTTCCCACACGTGTTTGATCGCAACAGACCGACATGTTTTTGGGCGATACGATCTCATCAGAAGCGCTTTAGAGTTGGGAACGGGTCAAAAGAAAAAAAAAAGTTAAAAAAAACGAGGTATAGGGTACAAAATGCCTCTAGAGAGAGTTGAACTTGTCGTTGGCGCGGCGACGCACCTGTCAGGAAGTAACTGCAGACATGCTGACATGTCACGCACATGGAAGAAGACAGTTTTTTCTCTCCCCAACACTGTGCCACTCACTGCCTGTTGTGAAAAGGTGAAGGGAATTTACAAAATCAAATGTTTTTCTCCTCACATGTTAGCTTGTCAGGCAAGCCAGCCAATCAGACCTTCCCAAGTCAACTTTTGTTTGCTTTGTAAAAACAAAAACATAAATTTGGAGTCATCCAAACATGAATATGTTATAAAATTAGTGAAGCCACCAATAGCGCCTAGCCTAACTAATTGATAGTGATTTCCCAGTGGTCTTAAGAGATCTGAGACCATTGAAAATCAGTGTTTACTTTCAAGGACTTAGTTAAAGAAAAAAACATGAGCTGTAGGATTGTGATAGAGGCAGTAGCTTAGAATCCAACAAGAAAATAAAGTAAAAGCAACAGAATCAATGTATCTACATCAAAGAAGCTGTAGGAACATTGATGTATCAACATGAGATGCATTAATGTATCTAATCTTATAGTGAAAGTCCTTGTGATTTTGCAGCATTGGGAGGTCATGAATGAGAGCCAATCCTGGAGTTTCTCCGATTCCAACTACATTTCTGTTCTTGTACCCATGAGTTCAACAAATGAAGGAACCAGTTTTGAACAGCTGTCTATTCAATAATTCTCTTAATTAAATTTAGCCTCAGCAACATAATTAAATAAAACAGCTCTCGGTAAAGTCACCCTCCTCACCAAGTCATATCCCACTTTGGAGCAAATTCGTCTGCTTTCTTCCATTTTAGGCCTGTAAGCAACTCCTTCTGTTCCCATGAACTTAAACCATTCTCTTTCTTTCAGTAATTTCAAAAGTTATACTCATTATAAAATGTTCTAACTTTATGTATATTTAAATTTCAGCGTGAAATACTTTTTTATATTCTATGCAATTTGCATTTATTATGGTTCTGATCCGGTTTTAGGACCCCTGCTCAAATTAATATAACTCTAAGCAACCTGCTGCTAGTGAGTAATGTTTATTGGAATCACATAATCAAATTTCTGTTCAAGCTAAGTCCATCTGGACAACAGCTTTAAATCATCGATGGTCAAAGGAGGTACAAAACGTTCCAGAGAGGGATGCAAATCAAGCTCCAACTGTGAAATTAAACATCCAGTGTAAAATACCAATAATAGACAAAAATAAATAAATAAATAAATAAAACTCCAAAATTGTTCTTATGGCTTTTGGTTTACGTGATTCCAGATAAGTGAGTTTCAAAACCACGACAAACAAACCGGGAAATGTACCAAGTCTCAGAAGCGGCGTGAGAGACGAGGGGAGTCCGGTTGACAGGCAGAGTGAACGGGGAGCCCCTCCCCCACCGGCCCGCTGCGGGGTGCCGTCCTGTGGAGGGACCGTCCCCGCTGCGCTCTCTCCATATTTGTTAAAGCTCAGAAAAGTATTCGGACGACTGAAACCGCCGCAGCTTTAGACAAACATGTGTATGCAGGGACAAAATAACGGGCCTCTTTTTCACAGCTTCTTGTGGTTCACGTGCTGAAAACACAAACAAACTCTTATCCGGAAATACGTGAGGGCAGCTCAAAAGCCAGGCCGTAGTTCCTCTCCGCTGCCGAAGGACGCCGCAGACAAACCTGTTGCTTTCAGTGGACACTTTTAGCAAATGAGGCGTCACTTCCCCCCCCCCCCTACCCCCCTCCACAACAAACACGGGGAACGAACTCTGGCTAAGTCTTAACTGCGGGCTTGGTAACATTAGCTCCGTAGTGACACGTGCTGATTGAAATCGGCGCAGAGACGGAGTTCGCCATTGGCCAGCACGCGCCAGCTGTGACGAGCAGTTGTACACCGAACGTCCACAACTGCTCAGATTCTTCCTGCCCCCCCCCCCCACCCCCAACCCCCCCACCTCAAACAATGAGACTTGTTTACCTCCAGCTTTCATTAAGCTTGGACTAACGAGCGCATTAAACTTCCGGAAAACGTGCCAACTAGTGTCTCACCTCTTTGAAAAAGGGGGGGGGGGGGGGAATAAATAAGTGGCTGGGAGAGACAGGCAGACAGAGGGGCGGCCCATGAGACATGTGAGTCGTGATCGGCTCTCTAGCGCAGCACCGTGTTCCCAAACCGTGAGGCTCGCGCCGGAGCAAAATAACAAATAAATAAATAAAACTAGGTGATCATTTCTAATTGGTAAAACGGTTTAGCTACAGTAATTAGGACTGTGTAACGACTGCCGGTTATCCTATCAAATCATCCCCCAGATCTGCCCGCATTAGTCAAGCTTCCACATCCGTCTTAAAGTATTGAAAACTGCGCTAAAACGATTATCAAGAGTTGGATTGAATAATCCGGGCTATGAGAGGAAGGTGGGGCCTAGCAAAATTAGCCATCCGCTTTGTAACTGTAGAAATGTCCTCTGTTTCCGCTTACTTCTCCTTGGTGGGAAAAAACCCCATTAAAAGCGTGGAGGAAATCACAAACATTTAAGCCAAACTCGTTCATTGGACGGTCCTGGCCCACAACAATCTGTCCTTCAAGATGACCTTTTTCTAAAGGGCAATAATTGACTGGCACGACATGGGCTACGCCTACGGTAATCATTGTCTATTACAATATATTATCAGTGAATCCTATCTGAATCCAGATCAATAATTAAGCCGTCATCGCAGAGATGTCATTCAGTTTAAGCGAGAGTTGATTGGTCTATCGAGCTTATTAATCAGCTTATATTTTTCACTACTCTTGATCCGGGACAAACTCTTCGGTTTCGTGTTTGGTTGGCTGGAGTTGCAGTTGAGCTTGTAACGGATTTAGCAGGACAAACTTCACCCCACAGTCTGCACTGAAACCGAAGTCACGACTCGGCGTGTCAGAGCCTCTGTGCTCTAACAGGTGCTGACTGACTGCAGACTGAGGAAATGAGGAGAAGAAGAAAAAAAAAATGGTTTCCATTCTCCCTTAGAATAACGTCAGGGTTTATCATCCTTCACGACAGGCGTCTGACGAGAACTGGTTCAGTTCAATGAAGGGAGGAGGAAGAAAAAAAAAAAAAAAAGAAAATGGAGTACTTACACCAACTGCCCCCTGTTCGTCCTAGAAACTCTCTCTTCTCTGAATTCCACAGAAATTTCCTCCATCCGCCGTCGCTCTCCTTTTTCCCAGCCATGTTACCTCCACAGAAATATTCCCCCCGGTTTCCGTTCTGCAAAGGTTTGACCGGAGTTTCAAAAAAAGCTGCGACTGTTAACTGTCCTTCACAGGAAACACGAAAGGACAGTTTCGTACCCGACTCCTCCAATTGAACCACTCACAATTTATCTCGCGGGGAGCAGCTCCGCCTGCGAACTCCTGTAATAAGTTACCACGGAAGAGGGAGGGCTCAGCTCAGCAAATCACAACCCTCCGCTGCGTTTTGCGTAAGAGGCGAACCGAGGGGGGGGAGTAAGGGGGGGAGGAGGTCGCTCCAGACAGGAGACGCTTATCAACGTACAGAGGTGTGTGGGGGGTGGGGGACTGAGGAGCTACACAGAAAGTACCCATTGGTTGTTGCAGAGGTTTAAAGGATACCTGTACGGTTTGCAACCGGCCTGTTTCCCCCCCATAAGCCTCGGCGACATCAAAGGTAGCGCTGCACGTTCAAAGCTGAAAAACTGTGACAACATAGGTGTTAACAAGCAGAGCCGAAATTTGTACTCAAGTAACAGTAATGTTATATTGTATGACAGTAATTCTACTTACTCTTTACTGAAGTAAAGAGGAAAGTTTTACAAAACTTTCCTTAGAAGTACAAAAAGCTACTCAAATGGAACATGCAGTACTTTAACAAATATTCCTGGTCTATCTCTAGTTTTAATGAATGAAACTACTTCAAAGCAGCAAAATTGTGCAGATAAGCCCTTTTTTCTTTTTTGACACAAGCTACATGCATAAAATGAATAATGCACTTCTGAACTTACTGGATTTCGTTTTAATTCTTAACAGAGCCCATTTACATCAAACTTTAATGAGTCGTTTAAATAAAAAAAATCTCTGTGTATTGATTTCACAGTCTGGAATTGATCGTAGTCTTTAACTTTTTAAAGACTAAAATGAGTAATTAAAACGTATAGCTACTGCTGTCATAACTTAAAAGGGCGGCTATGTTTCAGTCGCCTATGTACACAGAGGTTGTATGGACCGATGTTATTGTTTACATCCGCAAAATTTACATCCGGAAACGTCGCGCATGCGCACAATACCAGAGGACAAAAAGACGATTTTGTGCAGTAGAGCAATTACGTTAAAAAAATAAAACCTGTAGATGTAGGTGTTATTAATTTAGTGAGGTGCGCCACAGAAATTGAAAATAACACAGAAAACCCGATGAAGAACAACTCAAAACCACTCGTTCTTTTTTTTCTTGCTCTGTGTCGGCTTTACGCTACAAACAGACCAGTTGCCATAACAACTGACTAACAGCTCCATTAGCTGACATAGCATCCTAATATATGCATCCAGATACACTTATTTTTTAACTGGACCGAAACAAACATAATTTCTACATGACCGTTTGACTAAGCTAGCAAAACTGATATACTTCCTCTCTCTTTTTTTAATGGAGATATTTTACTGACCTGTGAAATGTTGGCAAAAAACAATTAATAGCAAAACACTTTGTCTCATTTTCTTTTACATATTATACATTTAAGATTTAGCATGTTAAATTAACAAATGATGGTAGTCATCGTCTGCGAGCACCTTTTTGCCTTCTCTGGCGCTGCCCTCCAACAGTGAGCTCGTGGGCGGGATCTATGCGCCTGACGTTACGTTGCAACGTAATGGCGCATTCTGGCTTTTCAGTGAAAATAACTAGCTCA
This sequence comes from Micropoecilia bifurca, assembly GCA_903067075.1. Taxonomy (NCBI): domain Eukaryota; kingdom Metazoa; phylum Chordata; class Actinopteri; order Cyprinodontiformes; family Poeciliidae; genus Micropoecilia; species Micropoecilia bifurca. Next base: position 28,064 of record CAEGAF010136525.1, on the reverse strand, counting down.
CTTACAATAAGCATACTGCCAGTTACACTTATTTGTTTAAGCAACTCTATTAAATATTAGCCAAATTAAAATAGGTTCTAAATGTGCTAATAACAACATGAAGCAGACTAGCATGGAAGCACTTAAATATGAGCTCAATGTTAGACATAGACAACTAAAAAAAACTTTATAATCGGTGTAACTTTTAATATTTTTCCAGCTTGTAGGACAATGCTAACTAACGTCTGACTTTAAAACGAGACTTGATGGCATTGAAGCAATAAAACAATCAAAGCTATTTTAAATAATCATTTCAGTTTTTTTCATATTCTTTAATTTTGTGGAGGTTTCAGTAGAAAATGTGTTTATTAATGAAGTCATCCTAGTTAGATACTAGGACGTTATTACAGACATTTCATTCGAACCATATTGCTCCTAAAAATCTTTGCCAACATGTAAAAATCTGATTGATATATTCAAAAATCTAGTATACCTAAACTAAACAACAGTAGAAACCTATTATGACAATTACCCATGACTTCTATACTTTAATCTTTCATAACATGTTGTAAAAGGTGAACTTACTACTGGTCTGACTGAATTAGACTTTTTTTTCTGTTTTTTTGTTAAGAAACTGATTAGTTGCTTAGATACACACAAAAGACGTGAAGGCAAATACGAAAAAAATGTAGATTTTTCAATGTAGTTTTTAACATGTTTCCGTGGAAATAATTGGGGAAAACAACTTGTTGCTTTAGTGAAGAATTGAAGCTTCTGTTAAAATCAACACAGTAGCTCAAAATCACTTGACCATGAGTCAGAAAATGAGGACACTGTCCTGGGAAACCAGATAGTTATTCCATGATTACTCATGCAGAATACCTTACCATCATTGGCTCACTATTATTCAACTACATTTTACAACAGTATTAAATCAAACTGAATGGAAGGCCTATTGATTATATGAAGTATCATATGGCTCAATAGTTCACCCATTACCTTTTTTATTTGAAGTGTACGAGACAATAGATTAAAAGTAACACCACAAATAAAATATGTTCCTGCACAAACAGGATTTGTTTTTATTTTTACTCTATCTGACATACTGACTTAAGGTCAGCAGATCAATACGCAGAGCTCTTTTCCCCATAAAGTTTAAGGTCATATCCCTATAACTTTACAATATTTTGCAAAATATTCAAGTCCCTTGAGATTTTTCCTATGTTTTCCCAGTACAACCACCAACCTTAATGTATTTCACTTGGATTTCATATGACTGACTGAAAAAATATACAACAAAAAAGTGATCAATGATTGTGGAGTGGAAGAGAAACGATGACACATGATCTTTCCAAATATTGTATTGCAAATGCCTAACCACACTGTTTGATCCATCACCTGAAAAGTAAAATTGTATCTCACATGACATTACTTAGAGAAGAAGCTAAAGAAGTTCCTGGTAACTCTGGAGGAGCTGCAGAAACCCACAGCTCAGGTGAGATAATTTAATAACTAAAAGCTGTGCTCTCTGCAAATTTGACCTGTATGGAAGAGTGACAGGAGGGAAAAAAGATAACAGGGAGTGAATACTATAAAAGGATACTATTAAATATTTTAAAACTGAATCAGAATTATTTATGACCACGTTATTTAAATAATCTATAGTTCAGTTTGGAAAGGAGAACTGCGTCATACACCTTTTTGTTTTTGCACCGTCAAAAGTAAACAATGTAACACGCTCCTTTTGTGGGGCTACTATTGATTCTCGAGTGATAACATGGAAGCTCTCTGTTTACATAGATGAAGGCTTTGTCAAGACTACAAGGAGGTGAGGCATTCTGGGGCAGGTTGTGAGGGAATCTGGTATGCAGTATGTGAGCTGGACTTGAGATGGTCAACAATAGCACCTCTGTGCAGCTGGCGTCCTGCGCTGGATCCTCAACAGCTCAGTGGATAGGAACAGATGAAAAAAAAAAAATCAGGTACTCCATTTGAAAATGTGTCATGGTGTAAGAAAGCTAAGAACCACCTGGAAAACCCTTGTCAGAAAATACATTTAAATTAATTTTTTTGTGTGTTTTCTGTTGGTTTTTTGGGTTACTTTTAGTTAAAACATCAAATTAAAACCTGACTTTGTCATTTTCACTATGTTATACCGAGTTCAGATTAATTGCAAAAATTTATAACAAAAAATGTACAAATTAGGGTGTTCAAGATCAATAAATAGTAGGGGTGGACAATTAACATATTGTTTATCATTTATCATGATAAATCTTATTTATCGTTGTCATGATAAAATCCAATTAATGATGTTTAAACCCCCACAAATTGTCCTTATTGTTGGGGATTGATAGATTTACAATTTTTTTCCACAGTTTCTTCAATGAAAGCAGCAATAAACACCAATACATTTGGAAATATAGTTACTGTTGCAGCTTAGTTACACAAATCAAACTTTTTATGTATCTGGTGTCCGAAAGAAGCTCATTACAAATGGGAATATTTTGCAAGAGCAGTATTTGTGTTTGTGGGGCTGTAATTGCTGTGACACACAGTCACAGTCATCTTATGTAAAAAAGAAGTCAGCTTTATCTTTGTCACAATAACGCCGCAAAATATTGTGATAAAACTTTAGGTCGTTGTTGCCCACCCCTAATAAATGAAACAATTCGGCTTCTTTAAAGCCTCTGATTTGGTTTTTATCTTATTTCACACATGATGCTCTGATCTTTAGGATATCGCTGCTCACCGTTTTCTTGTTAACTCCTCAAATAACAAGTTCCCTCTTGGGGGCCTCATGATTGACCTTTATCATATAGGCAGCCTCTTTATGTGTGTTGACCTCTATGTCAGCCTGTGTTACAGGTGGATTAGCCGTTGGCATGCGGTCACATTGTACGCTGAGGGATCGACATCGACACACTGGGCTTCTAATGTCCGAGGGTTGATATGACAAGAGAATAGACTTTAAAATGTCCAAAAAATAATAACTTCTTAATACGCCTCAAAACCTTTTACATATAGTCACAACCACAAACATCAATATATTTGTATTTATTTTTTTGTAATAGACCAACACAAAGTGACAGACATTTGTGAAATGGAAGGAAAATGAGAAACGGTTTTGTTGTTTTAACATATTTTTTACAACCATTTGTTGTAAGCCCCTCTGATTCAGTATCTGTCTATAACTGCTTATCATCTAAAGTGTGTCTGTAATTGGAAAGCATCTGTAAACAGCAATTTCCAAGTCTTTCCACAAATTCTTCATTGAATTTAGGTCTGGACTTTGACTGACCTGAGTTCATGAGTGTACTTACTTTTAGACCATTACATTGTATCTCTAACTGTAAGTTGTTCTGCTAAAAGGTGAACTTTCCCCTCTGGCTGCAAATGATGATTATTTTAGTAATCGATTATTCTGGCAATTAATCGGATAAAAAAGATTGCCACATTCTTCAGATTTTTCATGTAATCGCTTCAGGGTTTTTATTAAATATGACAAGTACATTATAAGATACAAATAAACATAATTCCATTTTAAATAAAAAAAAGCATATTATTGAATGAAATGCAATAGCAGTTACCTCTCAGTGTATTCTTGATCATTTGTAGCACAGGATGTATCTGTAGCTACTTTCAGCAATGAGAAACTCTCCTGCCTTTCTTTTTGACTTTACATCCATACAGTGTATGGCTGATCTATTGATTTTTGTTGAAGATTTCATACACAATTCGAACCATCTAAAGCTAAAACTGGGTAAAATGTATTTGCAAAGTTTATTTTATCTTAAATGAAAAATGTACATATTTTTTGTACATTTTTGGCTTAATTACTGCTCTGATTATAATGTTCTAGTTGCAAATGGCCTTTTATGAAGTCCTTCCACACCATGTCCTCAAGCTGCCAGGACAGAAAATCTAAACCAAACCAAACAAAACAAAACACGAGCCTCTTGGCTGCTTCCAGCATTAATGCTTCACATTAATCAGAGAAGTGTTTGATTAGTGGATGGTGTCAAAGCTGCTACTGCCGTTCCCTTGCAGTGCGCTTGTCTACATGCTCTAATGAGGGCCGTTCTGATGGGCACATCCAAGTCCAGGGAGGCTCCAGTCGGGTGAACCGAATCCTCTGGGTTGGGGTGCCTTTTTATTTTTTTTCTACTGCAAACTTGTGACTTTTGAACAAGTAGTTCCATTACTACGGCGTCACAAACAACCTGACAACATCAACCTGGATTATGGATTATGGAGAGCATAATCCATATTTCTATAAATTATCTGGAGATGTGCATTCACAGATTTAGCTTTAGAGATGTAAACATTTTTCTTTTTAATTTTGCTGAACATTTGTGAATTTTTTTTAGTTCATGTTTACAGCATTATGTAAACATCCAGTACTTTTTTGTACTCTTCAGGTGTTAGTGCTAATAATAATAACATGAAATTCTCTGACTGTGGATTTGGTACTATTCCTAATTTTTAATGTTTAGGGGTGGGGGGGGACAGCATAAAGTGCGATATCAAATCTTTTGTTTGACATATTCAATCTTCAACCACTTACATAATCTTACATTTATTAGCTGTAATAAATACAACTACATTTAATATCTAACCTATCAATATCTATTTAACTTCAACTACAGTGGATGAACAATCACTATTTATTTCAATCTCACAAAAAAAACCTCCCCCAAAAACAAATCAAGTATCGACAACAAAAAAAGCACCAACAATAATTGATTAATGATATGTTATATTTAGCAATAATCATATTGTCACCTTCCTGAAATAATTACCTAAGTCATTTTGGGATGGTAGGGGGAGCACCACAAAATATATTTTATGCAAAAAAAACCCCCAAAAGACTTATACTATAATGGTGATGACAGGTTTATATAATAATTTGAATTGTTTTACAGTAAATACAATGTATCTGTTATAAACTAAGCCGCCTTCATTTACAAAAAATTTCTGCAAGCTAAGTGTGCAAAACACACATTGAATGCCATGAGAGCAACAGTGATTAGAGCTACATGTAGCATATAGCATGTCCTTTTACAGGGTGAAAATCAAAGTAGCTGGAGCTGAAACACAGCAGCAAGATCAGAAACTACAAACGCTGGCATGAGTTGAAACAACCAAAGCACACATACTGCGACTTTTGAGTACAGATCTGCCTGTCTGTCTCTGAGCTGCTGATATAATGGAGGTTCCCCTTAGCGTTTTATTCACTCTGTGAAACCATTTGCATGCTTGCATTTGGTTGCCCAACCAAATGCCAGCGATCCACCGATCACCTGGCTCAATGCAAATGTTGGGTCTCCAGCCATGTTACATCGAGAGCTATTGATACCACAATGCATTGCACTAACCTACTTTCAGTTTCGGCAGGAAGAGGAGAAGTTTCACTGTGCCACCAGCAGAATGGTCACGGATGATGTCAAGTTACAGTCCAAGTTTTAAACATTTTTAGTTCACAAAAAGGAGGAATACCAATTGGTATTCCTCCTTTTTGTGACATAATCATGCTTTTTTTCAGTAGTTACAAGAGAAGATGCTCACAGTTGGTGGCAAGATGGATGGGGTAGAGGCTGCAAAAGACTTGAAGGGGGTTACTATGCAGCATGGCAACGACCTTAAAAATAAGCCCCTCTGCCCCAACCACAGGATAGAAACGGTAAAAATAATGTGGTCAGCAAGATAGAAAAGAAAAGATGTCCCCAAATTTAGGAAATTCTCTGTTTTTCTTTAAATAAGGTAACAAATAAAGCTTTTTTTTTTTTTTTTAAAAGAATTTATAGATTTCATTAAAAAAAGGTTTATTCCCAACCAGGTGAAAGTAAAAAAAAAAATCACAATGAACTCAATTTTCCATTTTAAATTTAATGAATTTTGTAGTTTATGTAATTTAAATGTGTTAATTTGGGCACATGGGCCAAAAGGTCTTTATACCTCTGGTTTGGCACAGTCAAAGTCCAGACTAAAAGCATTTTGAAAAATTTAGTTGAGACTTTAAAACTGATGTTTTCACAGTTGTAGCTCCTGATGAATCTAATCACACTCTGAGCTACTTTGAAAAGAAGAAGCAAAACTCCTGCGGGATGAATATAAATGCACTCCACACATTTCAGATTATTATTTGTTGAGGTGGGGGAGGGAATTTAAACCATGTACTAATTACCTTCCATTTCACAAAAAACTTCTACTTTGTGTTTGTCCATCATATAAAACCTAAAAAAATATGCATTATTATTCATGGTTGCTTCGTGATAAAAACGTGTAAACAATCACAGAGGGGCGACCATGTTGCTGTAAACCATGATCTGTAAATGTTGACATCACTATTACTCAGTGTGACAGATGATTATTAGTTGTCAAACTGGAGTAGTGGGAAACAGCTAAAAGGCCGGGTCAACTTCCATGTGACCGTGCGGGTTTGCTGCGATCTCTGTCTGTGACCGAAGCAGAACGGTGAGCACAGGGCTTGTTTGCTGCTGAGCGTTGGGATGCAGATTGTGCCCTGCAGGCGAAGGTTGTCTGAATTACACACCAGCATCAATAAAGTTGCTCGTCACGTTATTTTCCATGCGGTGACCACAGTGGGGGGATGATCCCTTTTCCATTGGAGTTTTTAAAGTTCCGCTCACTCCAAATGGCAACAAGAGTTTACGGCGCAGAGGTTGTGCATCAATGTGGCACTTCTTTATTTTTCTGCAAAACAACAAAATACCCCTTTTCAAGTAAGTTTTACTGCACCGGAGTGCTCTGTCCTTCTCTATGGACCAAGTAAGATATTTACTGTCAGTTTTTAACATGGATATGGGAATTCACCTCAAAACTAGATGAGTGGTGGAAGAAAATGTTAAACATGAACAACAACAAGAATAAAAAAGAGAGAGGTGGGGGGAGGGGTTACTGGAAGAAGGATAATGTGACTTTAATTAACTAAATGTGTTTATAACTCTGGGAAAGCATGGAGGAGCTGAGGGAAAATAACAGTTGACCTGCAGTGAATACACAGGGGGGATAGGGAAACTAACCAAGTATGAGGAAACACCGTAAAAATGACCCCAAAATTAGTAGAAAACCAAAAGAAAAATCTAAATAAACAGAAATACAAGAGAAACAAAACCCACAAAGGCTAGTTAAACTTATTGTAAAGTTTTTAGCATTGTGATGTTACTGTTGCACCAACTGAACACTACACCAGTGGCAGTGTGTAAATAGGTGGGACTGATGGACTTTTCTGAGTGGCAGTGGTCTGCTTATGTTCACCAACGCTCAGCATCAATCGTCAGAATGAGTAGAAGAGACCGCACTAGCTGGCGTCCATTGCTACATAGACTGTGCTATGACTGACTTGTACATACTTGTGAAAATGGCTCTTGGTTCAGTTCACAAAGATCTTCCACTGATAGTGACTTGGACTTGTATATGTAATAGTTAAACTTGTCAAAACACGTCTCTTGACTATAAACGTTAAAGACAGAAAGTTGTTAAGCAGCAGGCGGTTGACTCGGCTTCCCACAGAGATGGCTAACAGAGCATTCATATGGATGAGAATCATTATTTGACAGTTGTAAACCTGAAGAGTTTATTGGCCCATAAATTTGTAATGTTAAATTTTTGCTCAGAGATTTTACATCTTTTCTGCTGTTAATGAAATGACAAAGCTGAGATCAAACTTATGCTTTACTATTATTCCATAATTATTTTGTTCCTCTTTGTTCTTCAAGGTTAAAATAACTTTTTTCCCTGTGTGTATCTGTTGTGATGCTTGTCATTTCACCTTTCCTCTATGTCACGCCTTTGCAATTTTCAATGTTCCTCTCTCAACTTTTATGGCAGTGAAATGATGCCGTTTACTGTGCGATGTTTTGTAACCACAGAAATTCAACGTAATTTTCCATAGTCTATTGTTGGAAAAGATGTGAAAAACGTGGCTCCAACAGATAATATGGACCAACAAGAAGTTTCTTTAATATTTTCGCCAACTGGCCAAAACTGGAAGCAGCACTAAAATAAAAAATAGAGCACCATACAATGTTTTCAGATAATAATGCATGGCTAAATAAAGTATACAGTATTGGTTCAGAATCAATAACAGTACTTGACTACAATAATTTTAAAAACTGTTACGCAATAGTTTATGTGTGAGATGAAAGTAGAAGGAGATAAAATGGAAATGTGTTGGGAAAAAATGGAAGTATTGATTGGTGAAGGGGTGAAGTGGTATGAACTCCTTTGTTCCCAATTTAAAAGGCATTGTGAAAGCTTTTTAAATTCAAATGTAAATATCTCCTTTTAACTAACTTTTGGTTAGTTACCATTATCATTCCAGAAAAGGGTGTTTTTTGTAATTCAAGGAATGTCCTGAAGTTTTGGATGCCATTCCTGTTTGTCCTGTAGCACATGTTTTCTACCTCAGACAACAGACTTGCCTTGCAATTCATTATCTCAGGTGTTTTGAAACTTCACATTTAAGTTAAGATAGATTTTTATTAATTTCCCTTTTTTGCATGGATTTTTATTTTCAGTGACCTGAGCAGAATGATTCAAGATTTTGGAAATGGGTTTCTGCTTAGAAGGTTATCAGTGGTTAATATCAGACCTGCTGCAAATAACTCTCCATGTTCTATCTTGCTATCTTTATTTTGTATTAATCCAGTTTATTTGGTCTTGCACGCTTCTACCACTTCCTGTCACCTTCTTTGTCTTGTAACAATAAATGATTATTTACGATGAATAAAAATCAAGAAATACAATCAAGTAACTATGTTAAGTTCAGTTGTTATAAAATGAAGTGTTATGGCTTCATAATTTAACATCTTGAAATCAGGCCTCTGTCTCTTTAAAAACTCCTGCTCTTTCTGAAACGCAGCCTACAGGAAGTCATCACATCATGGGTCCTCTATTAACCCTTTAACAACTTTTTACTAGCATTGCACTGACAAGTAACTCCTACAATGCGATCAGTTCCACCAGCTGTTTGCTAATTGCTCCTGGCTAGTTTGAAGGAGCCGAGGAGGGAAATGAGTTCTGTGAGCTGGAAGCTTGGAAGCTTCAGTTCTGAGGAGGAGCTGCGTCTCGAAGACGGAGCTTGGCCCACCCAGGCATTATGCACAGCTGAAGGGTTGCCACGGAAGATCAAAAGATTTCTCAAACATACATGAAAGAATGAAGGCAACATTCCAGGTGTGTTTTTTTGAATGAATAACATTATAACATGATGTAAAGCTCAAAAAAGTCAATTTTGCATAATACTGCTCCTTTAAACCTTCAAACTAAAGTGAAATCGGCACAAAAATACTCCTAGAAAATCACTAAACCATGATAGAAAATGCCTCTTTTAAAGAAAAGGAGCATCCATCAATAGGTTCCCTCCTACACAGAGGGAGCAGATCAGTCACCCCTCCTCTTAACGGTGTAAACAAACACAATACACACTCCTTTCAGGTCACAAACCTCCTTCGCCAGCATGGAGGATCCTACCAGAATAGACAGGAGGTGTTTGGCTTAATCAAACACTCAGGGTTCTAACGTGCAACAAAGTCAGACGTGTGTCAAGGAATTCCTTCTACCATCTTACTTATCATATTTCTGCACTATAAGGCGCACCAGATTATAAGGCGCACCTTCAATGAATGGCCTTGAAACCTTTTTCATATACAAGGAGCACCGCATTATGAGGGACATAGAATAGACACTGAAGGAGAGGCTGGAGTTACATAATGCCTCCACTAGATGGAGCTACACTAAAGTGAATATCAACAAAACAGTCCAATTCAGGTCAGCGAGAAGAGCTTTCTGAGACTGGGCTGGGCATGGCCGGACGATGGTCACCCTTCTCCGTTCGCGCACAGCATGTTCGTGGAGAACGTGGTGCTAAATGACCTGTAGATCAGTCAAACTTTAATAGATTACGAACCAGTGTTCTGAGAACTATCCCAGCATGCACCGCGCGCTTCTTCTTCTACGAGCGAAAATGAAGTCTGTGGCTTTGCTAGACTTGTTGTGGCTCAATATTGGTCCATATATAAGGCGCACCGGGTTATAAGGCGCACTGTCAACTTTTGAGGAAATTGAAGGTTTTTAGATGTGCCTTATAGTGCGGAAAATATGGTACATTTTTGTTAACATTACTCAAAACTCTACCAGTGTGTTAAGGTGAGCTGCTCCTCAGATCAGAGGACCGGTGTGATCCAACCCATCACTGAGTAAAGGGCACTGAAAGAAGGGGGCCAAGAGGCCAATGGCCTCTCATGTCTTTCACATGGTGCACTTTTATGTCAACAGAAGCTAGAGAAGCTGTTGATGTGTTTGTGCTTAAACTGTTTAACTATTTCTTTTCATATTCACTTCCTGATGTACCAGCTGTGGTCAACTTCAAGTTCATCCTGAAAAGTGTAAACATAACGAGGTAATTTACATAATCACCAATAATTTTATTATTGATGAGACAATCATATATTTACTTATAATTTAGTTGTATAAAATACAAAAACAATCAAAGGTATTCCATTTTCAACCCACTACTACACTTTAAGAAAGGCCATTTTGTGACTAAAAATGTGGAATTATTATCATTTAACTTCTATTAAAAGCTTACCAGATTCTCAGATCTGTATTAAAACTTCACACAAATGTTAAATTCAACTAGGAAAACATTTAATATCGAGAGAACTTGATCGAGCTTCTCGTTCACTCAATCAGGCTAAACATCCTGCTTGTTTTGTTTTGTTTGTCTCTTTCCGAATTGCACAACGTAGCTTAGCTTAGCTTAACTTAGCCTCCAGTGAAGGAGTCATCAAGAGGTGCTGATTAACCAATCATTATCAGAGCTGGGATAACAAGAGCATGTAATGTTGTTTACACATCAAAATTTAACACATGAACCAACATCAAGCACTATGACTAGTTATAATTTAATTTTAGTGTTATGTAAAGCTTACTAAATGTACAATGTGATTATAACGGGTCATACTTTAACAGATATCGACAAACATTGATGCAGGTTCCTTTTAAATACATATATTCTTTTTAAAAATGTAGCTTGGCATATGAGTTTGAACTTATTAATCTTAAATTTGAGAACAAATACTGTCAAATAGTGAAAGAAATGAAGATTCGCTTTTCTTTTTTTCCCCAAAAGAGAGTATACAAAGCATCAACAGGGAACAACAAAGAGATTTGATTTGAATTTCAAATACCTCTCAGACCCAGACTCTTACGGTGGACTGATTATGTGCTATGATTTGATTCAAATAACATGAGAAGCTGTAAAGCATGAGCAGAATCAAACTCTTTACATTTGTGATCACGCTGATGCAAATAGATGTCAGATCTGATTATGGCCATGCCACATCATAAGTCATGCAAAAGCATTTTAAGTCGTTAAGGCGTGCCTGTATCACTAAAACCAGAATATTTAAAATTATATTTAAAAGAAATATTAAGGTAAGGAGATGGCAAACACTATGTCGCTGCTGCTTTGTGACCAGTGGATATCTGTAACTTTGGCACAGCGAGCAGCTGCTGAGTCCTCTGCAGTTTGAATACTCAGCGTGTTGCCATGCTAGTCATGCAGTTTAAGCAACAATTGAAGGCCTGTGGTTGAATGCAGGTTGCATTGCGGCTGCAACCTGCCAAACACACCATTCATCCCAAGTACAAGTATTAACAGTTTGTGCTCTGGTTTTGTTGAAAGAAAAAAATGTAAATCTAGAGTAAAATGGGTGAACAGAAACTGAACTCAGATGCCCAATGGCAAATAATGGAAACAGAAAACAGTGAAAAAATACTTTCTCCATGCAGGACAGTGATAGTAAATGTAATCTAGAATCTGATTTGTGTTGGTATTAGATAAGTAGTTGTGAAGAGAAAGTTGGTACAGTTTTGTGGAGACAAACAAATACAATAACCTCTCTGTTGAGACTTTCACAGCTGACAGCTCTTACTACTGAGGAATGTTTTCTGCAGAGCAGCTGAAACACTACTAATTTAAAATTATGATGGTCAAAGAGATGCTGAGTTTATTAGTCATGAGAAAAACCTTTTCTCTACACATGAAAACCCGAAAAGGCAGAAATGCTTTCGTCTCATAAATGCAATTATTTTTATTTTCTCATCGTGTTCCTAATGCTCCTGTCGTACCATCCTGATCTTTTGTCCTCGCAAAAAGTTCAGTGACTTTAAATTTTCCTCCGTCTTAAGTAAAATCCTCCCAGCTCACTCCAGTGGCCCCGACTCACTGTAAATGAGTTTTCAGCCTCCTGCGGTCGCTTGACTACACTGTCTGTCAGAGGAGATAAGAGTTGCTGTGTGCGCTTTCCAAGCATAGCTAATACATACCCTCAGCTTGTCAGCTACACTGTCAAATTGTGACACACGACAACAGCCCAATAAAGCCATTTAAATGAGAAAGGGTTGGCTTGGTGTTGGTGTGACGCTTATTAAAAAATGAAATATTTAAAAGCCTCCCTGCAGTAGTCCCTTTTTGCTCTCTTGTAATGGAGGGAGACACTGATACAGGCCTAAAATAAATGAGGCCTGGTAACATTCTGGGCAATCAGTCCTGCAGCGCAACCGTCACCACGGACACAGCCAGCCAAGGCTCAGACGCTTCCCCTCCCGGAGCAACCGCTACACGTTGTTCTAATGAAGCTACCGCCTGAAGCAGGGTGATTTGTTTTCTCCATGTCATTATGGTGGCCTTTTGGCTGCCCCCTTAATTTTATCAGTGCAGCACTATTAAACCACAAAGCTCCTGAGGAAAAACGCGAGGGAGACACCTGACATCCTCTCAGTTGCAGCGATCTCCAGCATGCCGGATGAAGCTTTGTTTTTAGTAGTGGTGGGAAAAAAACTTTCATTGAGTTGATTACAGGATCTGTAATTAATTAATCACAGTTAATAGCATTTTAATTGATATTGACAAAAAAGTTACATTTTCCATTCAAAACTTCTTTTTTCTTTTTTTGTGCTAAATGATTAAAGAAATAGACATCTGAGCTCAACAACAGCAAAAACAGGGGTTAGTTTAAAAAGCAAAGCTTTAAGATAAATACAAGGCTGTGTAAGAAACAACAATGTTTTTGTTAAGATCGTTGGGTGTTTGAGTGCTGGGGGGTCTTCATGTTTGTGTTCTTCTACTATTGCTCAAAAGGTCTTGCAAAACCTGTTTATTTCTTTGTATTTTAGTCTCTTTAGTTCTTGTGCTCTGCTCTTTGTGCCTTTGGTTTTTATTCCCTCGGGTTAGCTTTGTTCTTTTCCCCTTGATTTGTTATTTCTTTCTTAGTCCTAGTTCAGTTTCTGTCTGTGTTTATTAATCACCTTCCCTCATCTTGCAAGTCTGCTCCTTTCCACAGCTGTTCACAATCACCTGATTTCCTCACCTGCATCCAGTGTCGTTCTCCACTCCTTCCTCCATGTGCATGCAGCTCTCTGGTCTCATTCGTCTGCTTCTTTCTGTTGGCTTTATTTGAAAGTGGGCAAAGAGAGAGAGGACAAGCAGCAAAAGCTGGGATTTGAACCTGCGACAGCCACGTTAAAGACTAAGATCTCCTTCTGCTTAACCCCTGTGCCACCACAGCACCTCTGTATTGTGGATGTTTATAAAATTCATCATGTTAATCCCAAATCCCCATCTGCATCGTAGCCCTGCTTCTACCAAACCTTATGCAACAGTCTTAATTTTTCTGCTGAAAAATTGATGGGATCAACTTAAAAAACTGCTTGAAGATGGAGCTTTCTTTCCCCTTTAAGCACTGAGTTTATATTTAGATGTGTATCTGCTGTTTGTGAGAACGGCTCTACATCTGTGTCACATGAAGCTGACCTACTTTTGGCACCTGTGTGCAGGTATTGCAGGATGACTGGACTGCATTCCACAAAAGTTCCTCCAAATGTTGTGGCTTTGCCTCAGGAACAGTCTGTTTAATGTCACCCCCACATGTGACATTAAACAGACTGTGGGGTAACACTCAGCCACTTTTAAACCAAGGTGGTGGTTTGACAGGAAGGAGAGTGATGGGACATGTGGAGGATGTCACCAAGTCAGGAATTGAACCTGCAACCACCAAGTCCTTGGTATGTGGTTTGCCCCTGCACCACCTCTGCACCCCTGCTTCCTTATAGCTAAGCATTTTCTGATAGTCACAGGACTCACAGATAACTAGAGCTTATTTAATCACCTTGCAGCTGATCATTGACTGAGTTTTCAGCATTTTTATCATTTGCTTGGAGTTTGTTCAGAGTTTTAATGTCAAAACATTTGAGATCAGTGTACCTCAGCAGCCTATCCTTTTCTCGATATATATTTTTTTGTTGTCAGTGAAATATTTCATCAAAGAATGTCTTTGTTCTGAATTATATGTGAAAGGATCTATTTTACTCAGGTTTTCTGAGAGGAATGTACAATAACCAGTATGTAAAACATTTGGTGGCGCCAGGCCTTGAATAGGGTCAAACACTCTGTTTGACAACATTTTTGTTTACAGAGTGGATGACCTCACTGACCTCACTGACCTCACTGAACTAACTCCATGCTGCTATATCTTCATACTGTTACAATAATAACAGAATTGCAGTAAATCAGCTTGCTTTTAATAACTTTTGGATCTACTAGTACAATGGTTCTCTTCGATGTTTCTTTAACAGGTTTGCATTATGCCATACTCTTTTTATTTTAACATGACTGAGTCATAAGATCTTTGTAAGATGTTCCAAAACTGGAATATAATTCTAAAACCTGTGGCCTTTATTTGACCTGCTCCATAATTTAACTGCTGGCTGTATTCTCTTGGTCTTCATAATGCTTTTTGTTCTCTAAAGTTCTCCAACAACCTTTTAAAGTCTTTATTATAATAATAGCTGGATTAATACTGAGATTAAATTACACATCTTGGTGTTGGTGGATAATATTTTCTAATTAGGTGATTTTTAAAGGCAGGTGGTTGCACTGGATTGCACTTTACTGAAGTACAATTTTTTTTATTTTTGTTTTAAATATGCCTCATTTACTTCCACTTTACAATAACACACCACTCAATGTTGGTTTATTACATGAAACTGCAATAAAATAGATTCACATTTGGGGTTGAAACACAACAAGATATGGAAATGTTTGAGGAACATCTTCAGAAAGCCTGACAGCCGTGTTGACGGATAACAAAAAAAAATCTCTTTCTGGAAGCTAATTAAAAGTACATGAGGCCTTTGAACACGACTGTATTTAAACACGTACTTGTCCACATATTTAAGGGGGGAATTAAGTGACCTGGCTGCCTGCGTGTACAGGAGGGATCTTATCTGACTCATTTGAACATCAAATGTTGTGGCGGAGCACAAAGGTGTTGACGTTTATTGTGCGCTTACAAGTCGAGTGGATGACTGTAATCTTTGTCTAAGTGCATTTGGAGATGTTACAGAAATAATTCCTGAGGGGGTCTATCCAGTATTAGCTTAGTATTTTAAGTGGGACGCTTCCTATTATACATTTATTTTGAAGCGTTGTATCAAAGTAAAAGTATTTCCTACTTCCTTTATTTTTTTCACCTGATGTCGTGTGAAAGTGTCTTGAGAGGTGCAAGATGTTCGGTGAGGCCCCTCTGAGTGTTAACATGAAGCCAGCAGTATCTCGGCTCTGGGTTTTACGTGACGAAAAGCAGATGTGCCCTGTAGTTTCAAAATATTTACCTTCAGCAAAGATGGGTATTCACTTATGCACAGCTGGGACGAAGAGCTCGAAACCTTCTCTTCGTTCACCTGACAGTCGGAAGGCTGCAGGCGAACATCTGAGCTAGACTTCCTCCTGCTTGTTTTTGTGTACTTTGAAAGTCACGCTGTGTTTTCATTTGCCAGATCAGCCGCATTTTTGATAGGGTTGGACCTCAGCAAGCCGATCAGGACACTGCGGAGGCGGCTTCCAGTTACTGGCCTGGCTTCCTCTGCAGCGTGATCTCCGGCTCGCAGGAGCTAGGATGTCAGAGTCAGATCAAAGTGCTTTTTTTCTTTTAATGGAGCCCTAAATTTTCAAATGGTGACCAGAACTGCTCTAAATAGAGGAATTTTAAATAGACGGCGGCAGCATCTAAAAATACCTTCCCCGTATCTGCTCCATTTTGACGTTTGTGGAACTCCTCTTGCAGTGACTCACAGACACCATTCTTTAAGCAGTGCTACCGTTTATTTTTAGCTACGTTGAGGATGATCTCTCACACGAGATCAGATTCTCAGGCGCGCGGCGATCAAATAGGTTCCTGTCGTCATCAGTCAACATGGAAACATGATTAGGAGAAGGGAACATCGTGTTTGAAGCATTAACAGTAGGTCATCTGCTGCTGCAGCTTTACTCTTCAAGTGTTTCCAAAGTAGGATGATAAAATATGCAAATTACAATAGAGTTGTTACTGTCAAAAAGGCAAATACTACCACTATAACAGTGCTAACCTCACTGTTACTAAGCTAATATTTGTGCTTAAGGAAAACCAACACAATTTAACATGATGGTTAAAAGCGTAATTAAATGAAACTAACTTAATTGAATCTATTTATATTCATCATCCAAAAGACTTCTTCAGTTGAAGAAAGAAGAAGATGGGGCAAAATGTCTTCACGAATCAAGAGAAGTCCTGTTCCCTTCTACTCAATCATTTAGGATTGTCATGTTCTGGATGGCCGGGCTGCACAGTGGCGCAGATGGTAGAGCTTGAAGCAAGAAGGTTCTGGGTTCAATTCCTGGCCCCGGCCTTTCTGCATGGAATTTGCATGTTCTCCCTGTGCATGCGTGGGTTTTCTCCGGGTACTCCGGTTTCCTCACACAGTCCAAAAACATGATTGTTAGGTTAATTGGTCTCTCCAAATTGTCCCTAGGTGTGCATGGTTGTTTGTCCTGTGTGTCTGTGTTGCCCTGCGACAGACTGGCGACCTGTCCAGGGTGACCCCGCCTCTCGCCTGGAATGCTAGCTGGAGATAGGCACCAGCGACCCTCCCGACCCCACCAAGGGACAAGGGATGGATGGATGGATGACAGAATCTACAAAAGCATATTTTAAAGGGGCAGTATTATGCCACATAGTGTCATTTTATAGCACAACTATGCAACTATGTTACTTTCAGTTGTTAAAATACCATATATATCAAATATGACTTCAAACAAATTTGACTTCATAATTGAAATTGAGCCTCTGTCTCTTTAAGGAACCCTTCTCTTTCTAAAACTCCGCCTTTAGGAAGTCATCACAATGTCTCTCCTCCAACATAAGGGTATTTTGCACAGCTGAATTGTTGCCATGGAGATTAAAGGATTTTTCAGATGTCACTGAAAAAAAATTGAAACACTCCAGGTATGTTGTCATTCTTATTCTTGTAATAAAATTCTAGAATTATTTCCATTTTAAGAGGGAAGCTTCATTACTTCTCTGACCCAATGAACACCAGCTAACTAGATAAGCTAATGTTTGTTAGCTACTTCTGTAGCTAGCATAGCTAAATCTTAGGCAAAGATAACTTTTGAATAAAACAGAAAAGTTAGACTGTATTTTTAAGCTGAGGTGATTTAGCATGATTTCTTATTTTTAACTGAACTCTTCAGATACGTTACCTCTGTTCATGTAGCCAGCCTACATGTTCAAGTTGAATGTCTCTTTATTACCCAATATCCCTCTGTGTGTAAGGACGTAATATAGAGCATTTTTAAAACTGTAACAAAAAAAGTAAAACCTACAATCTGCACAGAGATGCACTTTTAGAGTGTCACATGTAGAGCTCAGTGAAAAAGACCAGAAGGAAGAAAATGAACTCATCAAAAAATGACAAACTACCATGTTATCCTCTCTTGGTTTTGTATTGTGGGTTCTGCGGTCCCCCGCTTTTGTTTTCTCGTACTGGTTTTTTGGATTGTCCTTTTGTTTTTGTAGTTTGTGTTACTTTCTGCTCTTAAGAGGAAGGAATCATGAATTGGACAGGACCGTCACATGGATACTCTCCTAAACTACAATTGCAAAACCTGTTGTTTATGTTGTGATAACTTTTTAATGCTGTTGTTTTTTCTTTGTTTGCTGGGCTCACCGTGTTAAAATTTCACTCCTGTTTCTTGTTTACAGCATTGCTAGCTATAGGTTTATACATAGTTTTTTCCCCTGTTACAACTAAAAAATCCAATGTATTTAAATTGTGGAAATAGAGAAGAAAAGGCAGGCAGAAAGTCTTCATGCCTTTTTATCTTACTGTAATATTTGAAAGCTGTGCCCACATTAGCTTACTAGCTAATATGAAAGAGCTCACATATTAAAACAGCCTTTCTCCTGAATGGACTACTTTCAAGTTCACTTTGTGATGCTAACGCACAAGCAAAGCATGAATAGACACTTCTGGTATTAATGAACAATTCACACTGCTTGTTGGCTGATGTGTTTCCTTTTGTATGTGTCTGTCTTTCTGCCCCCCACAGGCCTTTCAATCCTGGTTGGTCATGACTTGTTTGACACTCTCCTGTGCCTTTCTAATAACTTTCAAAATTGCAATCTGCTGGTTTTCCTAAGAAACTTTATAAACTACTTTGAATGATTAATTGAGAGTACTGTTTGTTTCTCTGAACTGGTAACCATTAACATAAAGCCCGACTACAGTTACTACCCTTCATGCTCCCTTGGCGATAAGTCAAAAGAAAGGCTAACTGACGAAGCTACATCAGGAACTTGTCATTAACACAGAAGTACATGCTTTTAATCCGACTCAACTCTTTTTATTTAAAGTACCCAATTTTTGGTCCAGTGGGTCTTGACTGGTTTGGAGTAAATGGTGGTGCTCTATAAATCGTCAGCTGGAAGCTTTACCTTCTGCTGGAGGAAGTCTTGCATGATCTCCATTGAAAGACAAAACACAAGTTTGCTTCTCGCCTTAGTATTGGGCATGTTATAGCATGTCTTTGTTATATTTCTTTTGTTGTTGGGGAGCTGTTTTGCCACTTGTTGTTGGCTGTGCTCCAACAATTGATTTTGATTTGATAATAATTTATTTCAGACAAACATTTCACTGACAAGTGCAAAAAAACACAATACCTTACTATGAAGTACATAGTCAATTAATTACATAAAAACACACCACTTACTCAGTGATTATGAGTCTGAAAAGGAGTATGATGAAGTATAACTTATATAATCATACCCCTTTTCCATTCCTAATTCATCGAATTGTCTTCTCAGACCTACTGAGAGTTCCTTGAAGACTTTACAAAGGTCAGTTTGGCCTGAAAGCTGGTCAGCTTATGGTCAATAGTGACAAGAATATCAACACAGCAATTGCCAATACTTATCAACGTAGCTCTGGAGGCTGTCCAGGGTTTTTTCGCCGAGTTTTCTTGGAAGGAACAAAAAGGACATAGGTGAATATTTGGATTTAATTCAATATATGGTTGGTTTTCCTTTTGGCTGGTTTAACCTGAGTTGGATCATTTGTTCATTAGTGCTCCACCATGATTACTCATGACCAACTCTCACGAGGTTCAAAGACAATGTGACCTCCCCAAAAAACTAACACTGCACATCACCCTGAGCAGTAAAACAAGGTAGTGGCAGCATGATGTTATGGGGATTCTGTTCTACAGCGTGGTCAGGGAAGCTGGTCAGAGTTGATGGGAGCAATTATTGCCTCGGAATCAGTTGGACGTCTCTCCACAAAGGAAGTGATGGTTGATTAGTGCAACTGGATCCAACTCTTTCTTGCAACATGTTCTTCTGACTAAAGGACAGCTTCGGTGTTGCATGCACAAAAACAGCTGTAATCCTATACATTTGCTCTTATGATTTTGATTTTTTTGCATAAAGGGGGTTTACATGCAAACACAAAAGTGTGGTTAAAACTAAACCAACATTTAGACGTTTCAGCATTGCCTGGAGGGAAATCCAAAAGTAATTGAAGTATAATTACATGTTGATTGTGATATAATGGAACAAATTTTGGTAGTGATGGTCTAAATTATGGACTAAGCTGTTGCTTTCAACCCTAACTGCAGCTGATCTAATTTCAGTCAGTCTTGTCAATATTACTTCTTCTCAGTTTCCACAAAATTGTCCCCTAAAACGCCTGCAGAGTGTTTAAATATTCACTCGGTAAAAGCCAGCCACATGAGGATCGGGATGGTTACCACGTGAGCATATTTTTCCATTCAGGCAAAAGCCTCTCGTAAATATCTGAATTACATCTAAACAGAAAAAGTATGTGATTTAAGGTAAACCCTTGTCTGCAGAAAGACTCGGTGTATGTTCTGCGTCGCAGTCCACCTTAAAAAGTTAAGTCAGGACAACGTTTGGAATTGTCCCGCGACCAGCAAATTACACATCCCTCCTGGATACGAAACATCTGGACAACAAAAGGGCTCAGAGGAGCTTAAAGTGAGACAGCTGTGAGACAGTACAGCAGACAGACTCTGGTTGTCGACATGAATCCTGCTCTGCTGGCGTCTGTCTTGTCTTTGCTGGCCACAGTGGCAGCTCAGCCATATGACCATTATGACATGGGCTGGGTGAATGGCTACCGCCAGGGCTTCAACTTCCAGTGTCCCCACGGAGAGCTCCTGGTTGCCATCAGGAGCTACTTCAGTGAGAAGGAAGGCTCGGACCGACTGTGGTCTTTTGAGTGCCAGCCTGTACCTGAGAATCTGGGTGAGCCAAGCGACTGCTGGTGGGACGACATCAACCGAGCTGGATTGGAGTGGTGGGTATTGGCTTTCTTTGACTCCTCAGCTGGATAGATTTTTAGGTACCACACATTGAGAGTAGGATGCTTGAAATTCAAATATATGGATCTCCAAGGTATCAATCAGATATACAGAAGAGATGTGTTGGACATATATAAAACGATGATTGTTACTCATTTCATAGCTGTTCACTCACTTTTTAAATGCATAGTTTTCAGTGAGGTTAAGTAAAAATATATTTAATGAGTAATAAATCATATTTCAAATGACCAAACCTAAGGTTGATGATGATTGGTGGCACAAATCCTGGGTTGGGACATGAAGTAAGTGACTTTGTCTTTCTGTTTGAGTTGAAGAAAAAATTCATATTCAAAAATACTTTATTGATCCTAAAGAAAAATTAAATGTTTCTTTTTTAAAATTAAATGAAAGCTTAACTAAATGAAAAACCTATGTGGAGGAATCTCACTTTTGATTCTGGTTAAGGAATTCAAACTGACATAAAAAATAACCTCCTTTTCACTAATCTTGGGTTCAGAAAATGATCTAAAATGTTAATTTTCTTTGGAAACAAACTTTACAAAGATGACTCATTTTATTTTTTGAACGGGGCTTCAGCTGAGGCAGATACCTCCAAGTCCTCTTTACTACTAGTACTACTACTAATAATAATAATAATACATTTTACTTAAACACACTTTTCATTTAAAGAAATCTAAAAGTGCTACTATTAAAAAACAATTAATGTAAAATCGCAACAAACAGGGACCAGAAGCTTTGAACATTACTATGCTGCAAAGTTCATATGAAATAAAATGTCCTGCTGTCCCCACCCAATGCGTCTGTACTGTGCATACAATTAACCTCCCAGTCAAAGGGTGGCGCCAAACACATAGCAAATAACTTTTCAGCATCAATAACTAGCTAGAGCTTCTCCTTGGTAAAAAAAAATAAAAAACTACTTTAGACTTAAAAATTGTAAGTTACTCATAGTCCACCTACTGCAAAATAAAATGTTTCGCCCAGATTATCCTCTTCTGAGGTTGATACAATTTTATTGATTTTTACAATGCCCTATTTTTAAATAGCTATGACTTTCTGGCTCTTAATACATAAAATGCAGCATATTGTGGTGTGTGCTTCCCTTGTAAGGTTAGTACTACCAGCCCATGTCTTCTTGGCATGAGTATGAGAGGAGTTGTTTTAAGAAGATATAATATGTTTGTCTTGGGCCCAGGTTGACTTGTTGTTAGCTTTAGCCTCTGGTAACAAGTGCGAGAACATTTTTTTAACTGGCCACAATGTCTCAGCAGAACCTCAGTTTAAAAAAACCCTCAATTATTCCTTTAATAATTTAATATTTATTAAATAAAAATATAAAACAATCACCATAACTGGTTGTTACACATTCGAGAATTATTTTCGGCCTTTAAGAAGGATTATTTCTAACTTCAAATAACCTCCTTAAATTAATTCAAATTTTCTCAATATTTACTCACATTTGAGCTTAAATGTGAGTAAATATTGAGAAAATTTGAATTAATTTGCATTTATTTTACTTTGCATGCTTTTTAAACAAAGTATGCAATTTTCAAATCTATTGTTGACAACAACAAATAAGATTAATGTTTAGAACTACATTTTTCTTCACAAGTGGTAATTTGTCACTTGGGCAAATTTTAAGCAGACCCAACCACTTTTTAATAATTAAGAAAGGACAAAGGATGTTATTGAACATAAATATGTCAGAGTCAGCCATCGGGTTACTTCACCTCTGTAGTCAGTTATGAAAATGATGCATTTAACATTAATTGTACATTTATTAATAACTTTTCAGCAACATTTTCATTTGTCTCAAACTGAAATTAAGTACAGATTTCACACGTGTTCCTTTTTTATTGTCATCATAAAATCCTGGATTCTGTTCACCGTTTTCTCTGTCAAAGAAGCAAAGCAGGCCCTGCAGACCTGGTATGAATCATCATCTTTCTCCGATCCGTTTCCTGGGAACAAAGCCGTGTCCAAAAAACTCTAACATCTCTGTCCAGAGTCCTTTGTCAGTGGCCCGTTTAGAAATTCTTGCACCGGATTTATAGGCCGTACGGTTTTAGACTTTTCCTAAAATTTTTTGCAACACGGCACTCATAAAATCAAATGGTGTTAACAGACTTGTTCGCGCACAATCCAGACCAAGGCTAGCCAGTTAGTGGGTTTAAAAAATAAAAAAAAACAAAAGAATAAGATAGATGATAGAAACTTTATTAATCCCTTCGGGATTTTACCTAAGGGAAGTTTTCATTTTATACAGCTGCACATCCAATATTTAAACGTTTTTTTTTTTTAAAACAAAGAAGCTGCTGTTGGATTTAAATGTGCATTTTTATATGCCGAAGCCTAAAATAAACACCTTTCTCTAACCGTCAGTTTCTCTGAAAGCTTTTCTAATTAAGGGATTTAAATGACCCTCTGGAAAAAAACACAATTGAAAGGAGGAATTGTAGTCTGACGACAGCTTGCTTCAGTCAGAAAAACCTAAACCATTCTATATCGGCTTCTGATGACAGGTGTGGTTTGGAGAAAAACGCACAATTTAAATTCTAAACTTTTTTCCTTTGGGTTAAGCTAAGTGAACTCAATGCTCCACTTGGACTACAGCGTGAAAGCTGTTTTTTATTGCTGCCACACCCGCCTCTCTTTATCATAGCGGGCTGATTGAATTCAACAGGGTAGAACATTGCCCTGCAGGAAATTACCCCGTCTGACTGAAAGCTGTGTTCGTCTTTGCCGTGATAAGTTCCTACACACGCAGCATTTCCTGTTGTCTGGTTCTGGTACAACTAAGATGTCCTCCAGATACTGTATAGGGCCAAAGCAAAAATGAAGAAAGAAACAAACTGTAACCCATGACTTGTGTCTTTGCAGGACATCCACGTGTACCAGGAATGGCCTAGTGGCGGGCGTTCAGAGCAAGTACTTTGAATCCACCCTCGACCGCGAATGGCAGTTCTACTGCTGCTACTACAAACGCCGCTGTCCGTACTCCTGCATGTACGTTCCTCACACAGTATGCCGGGCAGGTCGAGGAAGCGCTCTGTCGCTTTTGGCACCTTCTTTCTTGAGAGTTAGACGATGCAAATTGAGAGCAACCACAAGAGTACAGCGCAAAGAGCGGGGAGTAAAGGTTCATTCACGTCCACGATGCATTCTAGACAAAAACAGTTAAAGCACCCACCCAAGTGATTTCAGGATTGTGTAGTAACTGGTTACATTTACTTGAGTAACTTTTTATAAAATATGTACTTTTAGGAGTATTTTTGCTGTACTTTTTACTTGTGTAATTTTATCACAAAGTATCACTTTTATTACCCGATTAAAGTGTTTGGATACGCTGCTCTCTGCGAGTAACTTCACTGAATGAAGAGCAAGCTTTTACCAACTTCTACCACTGGCTCAGTGTCCCTACTGTCTCCCCAAAGCACGATGCTACCACCACGTTTCACCGTTTGGTGTGTTGATATACATTGTTAGTTTTCCAACATAAATATTTCCTTGGGAGTAAGTCAAAACTTACCACTACCAAGAAATAGACCTTCTTTACAAGCACCAGTTGGAAATTCTGCGTAAAAGGAAATGTTTTAATTGAAATTGTGAAACAAAATATGACATTAAAGTACAATTCAGAGTTTCTGTTTTGCTCCTGTTACTCTCAGCAAAGTAAGAGCAGAAGTTTGGTACCTGTAGATGCTGCATGTCAGTCTGTACATTTTCAAAACGTTAAACAATCATTCGCTGCGTTCCTCAGGAAGACCACCGACGTTCCTGAATACTACAGAGAGGAGGGAGAGATGGTCATCCCCGCTTATGGCTACTTCATCCGAGGAGCCCAGACCACATTCAGCGGAGTTCTAAGGTTAGTTCTTAAAACACCAACAACTTATTTGTGAATGGGTACAACCTGTTCAAATACACCCTGGCCAGAAGGGAGATTATTTTGTTGAAAATAAGGCAAGAACTCCCCAAATGACACGCTTGTCAAACTGACAGTTTTTCTTCTCGGTCCTTTATTTCAGAGATCGGCAGTGGAAGTACATCTTGTGCAGACTGACAGACTTTGACTGTGATTTTGAGAATTTATAAACCTCGTAAGGAGTGCCTTATTTACACACAAACATATGAAAACGTATAACCACTACTTATCCAGCCATACCACAGTAACGACAAAGCATAAACGTATTAAAGCTCTTGTTTATATATTGTCATGTAATAAATAGAGCAACTTAAGGAATGTTGTCTTGTAACCACTCTTCTTTTTTGTATTGCTTTAGCATTAAAAACTGATACATAATGACACAAAACGATACACAGTGAAATAAGCATCTGCACAGCCTTGGAGTCGAGAGAATATATGAGCTCCACAACTTTTCACCTGGGGAGGATCGTTAACGGCATGTTTTGCAAGTGTTTCCCAGACTGTAAAATGTTTATAGCATTTTTGGGGGAAAAAATAGCTTTCTTCTACAATTTCCCAGCTAGAGAACCAAAAGTGCTCAGTGAGCTGTGTGATTGAGAATATTCTCTTGATGGAAAAATTGGAGCTGCAGTTTAGGGTAATGAGGAGGAACCAGGCATTATGTGTGTTACAGCCGACTGTGTCGCACCTACTTTGAATGGTTGCCAAACCGTTTCCTCATGTATAACATGTTATGTTTGCCATTTTAATCTGTGTGAAAAAAATGTAATAAAAAATATTTATTGTTAAAATTATTGTGTTTACTTTATGGAGATACATTTTTTAAAATAAGTAAAATATTTCAAATTTCTTTGCACATCATATTCAAAAGAACTAACTACAGTATATGGGAAGTAGTGGGAGTTATGGGAGAATGATGGGAAAGTATGAGCCTCCCAAACGTTAGCTGAGCCGTGATGAGCTCCTTTGGGCTTAACTTAGCTTAAGGTAAGCTTTAAACTGATGATATTGCCATAACAGAAAACAGAGCAGGAAAACTGTTAGTGTGCCTGCATACTTCTCCACAGGGTTTGACATCAGGGATTAGGGTTTTGGTGTGTATGCACAGCGGTCATTGGGTGAGAGGCACATCCGTAAGTACAATTTTGGGAAGCTAATTAACCTAGCCGTCATGTTTTTGGACTGTCTCAGGAAGACGGAGAATCTGGAGAGAATGTGGCTTTATCTGGGAAGATAAGAGGGAGTTATAGTGCTGCATTGAATTTTCCTCAAAAGCAAAAGCAAATTTTCTCACATCTGAGTTTAGCTAGTTTCAGATGCTAACTACTACTGTTAGATATTTAGCTAATGCTATTTACTAAACACAAACCAATGTATTTCTCACTGCTATTTTGGTTCCAGGATTAATGTGATACAAACCACTAAACAACGGTCAATAGATAGGCCAGAGTTTCTTTAAAGCACAGTTTGAGTTGGATAAAAACCTTTTTTCTAACTGTGGACGAGCATGTCCGTTGCTTTATTTTCAGCGAAGAGGCCGCTACAAAACTAGACAAGCACAGAAACATGGACTACACAAAGTTCTGGACTCATTTCACTTTCATTGAAACTCTTAGCGATTTGAGAAACCTTTACTCTGCTTCTGCTTCATGTCTTCCCAAAAATATCTCCTTCTCGTTGGTCCAGTTTGTTTTACTTCGTCTTGTGTGCTGGATCATTACAGCTCGCCTTTGCAGAATGTGAACTCGGACCAACAAGTACAGCCAAGATGTTTGGCTGCCATTTTGTCCGCGTTCTTAGTCCATTTGTTCTGGGGTTTGTGCACCGACTCAACCTTCCAAATCCATTCAAACTTAATGGGGTGGGCTGGATAAAGGTCACCGGTCTCCCCGCGCCGTCCTGAAAGGGACAGGGGACCGGGCCAGTGTAGCTTTCAGCTCTGTTTGTTTATGGCAGCTGCTGTCTCCAGGCTCGGGGCCAAACACCGCTGGGATTACACAGCTGTCCCTTAGAACGGTGGCCAGCGGAGAGCCACACGCGTGCAGCAGCCTCCTGCCCTCAGAGACCTCCTATCCCTGTGAGGGAAAGCCTCCTTCCTGAGTCCGAAGATTTAGGAAGATTTAAAGTCCCGCATTATCCTCTCCTCCCACCTACAAGTTTTCATTACAGCGAGATGAAGAACGATCCTTTCAAAACAATACCTACTCTGGCTGTAATTAAAGTTTAGAGGAGAAGCCACAAAGCTATTAAAGTCTCCTTACTGCAATCACTTTTAGAATCCGTAGTTAGCTGCCATGTAATTAAGTACTAAGTATACTTTTATGGCAGCAAAGCAACATGGAGAATAGGTTTCCAAACTCTGCCTTTTTTACCAGAAGCAAACGTTTTTATTGTACGACGCGTAAAAGATATATGCCATATACTTGTGGCAATGTCACAGATTTAATGTTTTACTTAGAAACGTAATACATAAATGAAGCTGCGAGGGTGTAAAACTGAGCAAAACTCCATAAAATTGAAGTCCTGCTGATAAAAATGAAACAAGGATTTGATTCTAACGCCTGATTACCAGCTTTATGAAAACATCTTAATATCGTGGCCGAACCACAAGTTCACACTCGACTTATATCCATTTGTCTATTCAAACGATCAGATAAATTCAAAGCAGTGCAGAAAAATATGTACTTTCCCAGGTGAAAAAAAGTATACTCTAGTATACTTCAAACATACTTAAATTTTTTTAAGTACACTTTAAATATACTAAATATTAAGTGATATAAGTATATCTAAAGTATACTTAAAATGCACTTGTACCAATTTTGAAATTAGAACTTTAAACACACTTAAACATAATTATACCAAAATACAGTTTTAATATATTAAATAAAAGTATACTTTAAGTGAACAAAATATGAATGACTATTTATGAATTTTTAAGTGCCTTAATATTCTGTTACTATTTATTAAAATTGCGTACAATTAAAAACTGATCATCATGATGTAATTTTTAGAAAGTATCCAATCAATTTTCAGATGTGTGATGTAAAAACCTTACTATCAACGACATTAGCTCCAGTTCACACTCCAGACCAGATGGTGGCGGTATTGCACATTTTCATTTATTTAAAAAACGCCACAAAGAGAAGAAAAACTTGAAGGAAGATAACAGGCGCTGTTCAACTTCACAATTTTTACTCGCATAATGCCTTAAAAGTAGAGAGGGTCTTCACAATAGTTATTTATTTTGGTCAATTCAAGCTGGTGACGTCCTAGTCCGAGTTAGACGACAACATAACGGGACAACAACCGATGGAAATGAAATGTGTGTCACAAAACCAGTTCGCCCAACCAGTCTACATGTGTTTTGTGGACTTGGAGAAGGCGTTCGACCGTGTCCCTCGGGGGGCCTTGTGG
>CAEGAF010136512.1:0-39466 GCA_903067075.1 Micropoecilia bifurca | reverse complement strand
AATTGTGGGTTTTTTCTTAACTCTGTTTTAAAAATACAATCTGTGACAGGTCCCCCCCCCCCCCCCTCCAAAAAAAAAAAAATAAAAAAAAAAAAAAAAAAAAAAAATGCACCGTTTTTACTATCTGCACGTGATGTTAAAAATATTTGCCCCTTTCCCAATTTTCTGTATTTTTGCACATTTGTGACATTTCAGTGTTTCAGATCATCAAACCAATTCAAGTATTAGTCAAAGGCAACACAAGTAAACACAAAATGTATTTTTTAAACAAAGACGTTTACGACTAAGGCAGACCCCTGCGTGAGAAAGTTTTGTTTTGTTTTGCCTTTGTTAATTAGGAGGAGCTTATTGAAACCAGAAAATCGTCAAATTAAAGAAATTATTTTCAAATTTTTTAGATGAACAGACTGTAGCACTGCCGGCCAGATTAAATCATTCTTGACAGATGTAACAGGCTGAACATGGGATTATATCTCATGTCTTTGCTGCGTGTGTATTTGTACTTCTTAAACCACCGGCGAGACCGAGGGAAATTAGTTACTTTTGTATTCCTTAGACAACATTTATTAGAACATTGTAGAACATTATTATTATTTAAATATGTTGGTGTTATAATTCATTCTAATGATTTTTCACGATCCTGTTTATTTATTTGTTTGTGTCCTATGCGCAGTGTGCTATGCATGTGGGCTTCAGGCCAATTGAATTGCATAAAATATGCCAGATAATGACCACTGATCAAACCGAGACAGTTGGTAGTTATGGACTCTCACAAGCAAATTTCCTTACAGCAGGACAACTTCTTGATCGGAGAAAATGACTTAAAATTATTGGTCATTAAAGCAGGTACAAAGTGTCCTAAACTTAAAGGGGAAAAGTGGTTAAGTAGGTAAAATGGCATCCATCCATTAGCCGGTGTAGCACTTCGTTACCATGGGGACCTAACACAGAATGGTAGATGGAAATTTTTACTGGCCAAGAAGTCATCATAATCTGATTTCCTCCTGCTGCCTGGGCATCGAGAGACATGGCAGATGCCATTTGAAATCGTAAAATCTGAAGGAAGACTCTACTATCTTGATATGATTTTAACAATAGAAACCAGATATTATTTTACTGGGGGGGGGTTTAGGGATGGGGGTAGCGATAATAAATTACCTTTTACCTCGTTGCTCCAGCACTTCAGAAACATTCCAACACAGTCTGCAGACAGATAAAACTGAGAACATGCCATCTTGCCCAGCAGGTGCTTAAATGCTTCTAAATTCACAGAAAGATGTAAACACTACAAAATGCAAGGAAAGATGCTGGAAGATGATTGCTTTTCATCATCAGATATGAAGCATAAACTAACAAGAGGCTCCAGTCCAACTCCGTTTCGTCAGTGACTTGGTAAATGTGCTATTTGCAGAGCAGATTGGGTGAAAAGGCGCGGAGGGCGTCTCCTTTGTTTTGCTGACATGAACACATTCGTTCTGTATTAGCGCCGGGCTTTTTGAAACTTTAATTTCCAGTAACGTTTCGGCACTTCTCTGGAACTGTAAAAGCAATTATGCGCAGCATAAGGGAGGAAGACATGCGAAAAGTTTTTGCACATTTCCATTTCAGTGATGCAGTCGTGCTGTGCCACACGGAGAGGAGGAGGAAATAAAAGATCAAAAATGTTTCTCTGTTTATCTGATGAACCTGTACAGGTGCATTGTGGGATGTTTGGTTGAAAGCACTCGACTTGCTTGAACCCCAGCTCCTTCCTCTGTCTGCTCCAACCTTCCTCCTCTTCGCCTTCATCTTGCCAAATTAACAAGGCTTTTAGGATCTCCGGAGACGTGGCACCTCGCTGATTTACCGACTGTCAGCCTGCCGCAAATCACTCCATTCCTGTTAGCACTTATAACTCTTCTGTCTCCGTCTCCCCATCTCTGCTTTCATCACTCTGTTTTTCTACTTTTCTTACTTTGTGCTCTCCGACTTTACGCCTCCCGCTACTTTTTTTTCTTTTCCTTCTTCTACTGCTCTCCGCTTCCTTACCTGCTACGTTTATTTTATTATTTCCTTCGGTACTCCCACATCTTCTTGTCGTCATCTCATGCTTCACCCCCCTCCCCCCTGCTCCCTCTACATCTGCCCCCACTAATCCCGTCCTTTGTGGGCCCCTCTCTGCAGTACCTCCAGAGGCGGCAGCAGGAGAACACCCAGCGACAGAGCAGAGGGGAGCCCCCGCTACCGGAGGAGGACATCACCAAGTTGTTCAAGCCCCCCCAGGCGCCACCGCGCATGGATACACTGCTCATTGCAGGTACGCACACACACACCAACACTCTGAAGACTTCTGTCACCGGCATCAGAGGACCTCCCCCACCTCTCCTCTCTAAATCCCATCAGCCGCCTCTGCTCTGCTCGCAGCAGCTCAGGTTCTGTTTAGCAATTATCTCTGCCATTATCTTAAAATTAACATTAATTTAAAGTTTATTGGCTGAGTCTCCAGCTCAACCGCCCCTTTTTTTTCCTCTGCTGTTTGACGCCTTTCAGCCCCCCCCCCCCCCTCCGACAACGATCTGATCCAACCGTTTACTCCGTTCACTGCTAATCTGTTGTTGTGCTGCTTTTTTTTCCCTCTTCCCCTCCTCCGCATGTTTGTGTTTGTACAAATGCGCATGTGTGTTTATGTACATATGCTTCCGGGGTGTATGCGTGTGCGCACGTGTGTGTGCGCTAACGCGTGTGTGTTTGTGTGTGTATGGGGGCGTGTGAATGCATGTGGCAATCCTCCAACAGGGCAAATTAACAACTACTGCCAGAACGTGAAGGAATTCACCTCGCAGAACCTGGGGAAGCTGTTCATGGCCGAGGCGCTCCAAGGCCACAACTAGAGGAGAGACGAGAGCGAAGACGCCGAAAGACAAAGGAGACGCGAAAACCACCTCGTCGCCAGCTGCAGGAGCATCACTCATCTTTTATTTTGTCAGCAGAAATCTCCAGTTTTTTTTTTATTCTTACATCTGGGCGAAAACTGTGTCTGACACATTGCTTTGTTTCAAATAAAATCCTGCATCTCTACGTTTCCTGCCTCCTTGTGTGTTGTCACAATAAACCATCCTCTTCTAATTGGACCGACAGCAAATTGTAGAACTCGAACCTCGGGGATAGCTCTGCGTATGGCTGTTTTCCTCCAGAATGTTGACATGCTAAGCTGGAGCTCCAAAATAATTACACAGGAACATTGAAGTTGTTGTTGTTGCTGTGTGCTTTTTGTCTGCAGCTCAAACTTTACGAAGGTGGAATCGGTCTGTTGTGCTGCCTCCTCGTGTGGGAACAGCAGATGCCTTATAAAAAGAACGGAGGCAGAAGCATGAGTCAAAGTTGAGTGTTATTTCCAAAAGAAGTTTTAGTTGAGGCAAAGACTTTAATGGGAAAACTCCATAAATTATTAAGCAGGGCAATGTCTTCACAAATGGCCGACAGGGGAACTTGTGCAACCTTGTGGAATAAGTCATGACTTCCACCATTTGTCTGTAATCTCCACTACTATATATATATATATATATTTTTTTATTCTAGACTATTTTTGTGAGATGTTTCTACGAAAATCTGACCTCTAATTTTAGACATTTTGCTTCAGTTTTATTGGTTTATGAAATCCATTCCGCTCTCAATAAAATCAAAGTCTGGAGAGTTTATTGGCCATGAACCCAAAACTTCAGTGTTTTGTTTTTATCGCCAATTTGTTCTCGAGTTGTTGGCCAAAGTTCCTCTGCATTGCGGTGCCTTTTGGGCAACATTGTGAGTGAGTCCACTGTCTCAGACAAGAGTTTATCCCAAACTTAGGGTTTCAGGAAGCTTCACCATTGGCTTGACATGAGACTCATAGCGTTCACCTTCTTTATTTATTTTCTGTCCCAAACTGCTGAATGAGGATTCAACAGAGGACGTAGCCCTAAAACACTCCTTATGCAGAATGTCGGTGTGTTTTATTGTAACGGTGTCACTTTCTTAAAACGAGGCCAACATCCACATCTAAACCTGCCTGCTGCTGTTCCTGCTGCAGTGGCAACCAAGTCCTTTAGTTGAAAACTACTGTGCAGACAATCCTGACGCTTTCTGGTCTTGTTTTTTAAAAGTAACTGAAGCTCATGATGATTTCACTAAAGACTGATTTGGGTTGAATTCTGCGAGCTGTGACAGTGTTCTGGCCTGTGAAGTCCTGTTGATGCAAACGAAGTCTGCATGTGTATCCTTGGACCTAACCAGTTGACAAAGATGTTCAAGCACCACTCCATTTAAGGTGGCCACTCTCCTCTTCTAATTCAGTCTGAATGGCAGGAATATTAGCAGCCTTGTCCTTGATGACATTTTCCCCTGAATCCATTGAAGTGATGCTATTAGTTTTTTTTAGCAGGGATAAGTCAGTGTAAAGGTTTTTTTTGTCACTTAAGTTTTATTTGCCATGATAATGTAGCAGTTGAGATGGTTTAACAAAAGATTTGTCAATGCCAACATTTTTGACTTTTTTGTAACTAACCAATTTTAAAGGCAAGAATAAATGATTTTTATTATAGCCATCAAAACTGACAACGTAGATGCAGAACGAGGGTTTTTATCGGCTTGGCTCTGGGCCTGATTAGTTTGTAAAGTTGCGATGCTGCGTTCTTGCATGACCTCCAGAAGATCTTAGATGTTTGGCAGTAATTTATTTTGCTGTTCCACATAACGAACCAAATCAGTGTCATAAATGGATAAAAACACAAATATTCAGGCTGGCTGTTTTTTTTTGTATGTTTGTTTTTCTGCTCCTGTGAAAAACTTTACCTTGCTTGCGCACCTGCACCAGTTATAATCACAAGTCATCTGCCAGAGTTTCTTCTGGGCTGGATGATGAAAATGGTTGGAAACCACTACCTTACATATATGACTCCTGCAGAGTTGATCCTCCGCTGGCTTCTAGTCCTGCTGCTTCATCTCTGCGTGAACTCTGCTCCAGTCTTGTTTCAGCCGGTTGAACCAGTTAGTGTTGCTTTCTGTAGCACTGAATTTAGAAACTCCCAGTGAATATGCTGAAAGATTGGCAGATGTTTTACAAATCTGTCATTTTAGGACGCAGCTGTTGCAAAATGTTTGGAAACTATATTAAAATTATAGGGGGAAATATGAACTTGATACCCGCTTTATTTTTCAAGATTCACAAACAATGGAGAGGTCTGTAATTTTCATCGAAGGCACACAACAGTGGTAGAAAATAAAGAAAATCACAGTGTTTTTTAAATTATTTGCATTTTACTGCATAAATTAAGTATTTGATCATCTACCAACTTGTCCACACACTGATTCTAATTTCTCCACTACTGCGAAGACCAGAGAGGAATACGAGGGACTCATCTGTAAACTTGCGCAAGTGATTGAACTATGGGACAATAGGCAAACAACCTGGTGAGAATGACTTGCTGCCGGAGCAATTATTAGAAAATACAACTCAAGATGACTGTCAGTCTCTCTTGGATTGGGGTACCTTCATAAATCTTGCCTCAGGAATGATCGGCAATCGTGTTAAAGGAGAGAAATAAGCCCAGAACCAGACATGAGGACCTGGTCACTGACCCAGAGAGAGCTAGGAACACCATCTCAAAGGTTACTATGGTAACACACTACGCCATCCTATATGAACATCCTGCAGCGCAAAAGCAACGTCTCTCTGCTCAAGCCACCACATGTCCAGGCCCATCTGAAGTCCGCTAATGACCATCTGGACGATTCAGAGGAAGCTACGGAGGTCCTGTGGTCGGATGAAGCCAAAGTAGAACTTTTCTGTTTAAACTCCAGCTCTTGTGTTTGAAGGATGTCTGCAATCTCAAGAACAAGCATCCTAACCTTGAGCCAGAAGGTGGAAAAGGGAGGACAGATGGGGACATGTATTGCAAAATTTGCGGTAAAAACCTCTTTCGTCCAGCTTGGTCTATCGGCATGACAATGACTCAAAGCACAGCCAGAAGAACTAATGAGTGACAATGTAAGAACTACTTTAACATTCTGTAACGACCAAGCTCATCTCCAAATTGAACCCAATAGAAAAACCTCTGGAAGGAGCTGAAACCCCAAAACCTGAACAATCTCTATATTATAAAGCCTTGCATTTTGACACCTACCTAAGATAATAGCCTACGTCATTTTTTTTTTTTGCCAAAAGGGATTTTTGTGATCTAAATCATCTTTTGGTATAAAAGAGGTAGGGATTTTTATTCAAAAATCACTTTTGGCAAAGAAATGACTTGGGTCATCCTTTTAGAACGGTGACAATTTGATTTGATGTTTTAAAGCCCATTTTTTCCAACAAATACTTCCATTGCTCCTTATGGATCCCAAAGCTTAGGCCCCATAAGAAATGCTGTCTTTGGGTTAAGGGTTAAGTTTAGGACTAAGGTGTAAATTGAGTTTAGGTTCAAGAATCCCTGTGAAGGCAGAAAGACGTTCTGCGTGGGTGTGTATCGGTTGATCTAAGAGTGTCTACATCTTGTCAGCAATATTGAGTTTCATTGATCTGAACAGATCTCTGCTTCCTGTGGGCGACCAGCTGGCTTTAAAAAGAGTTTCGCGTACTTAAAAAGTACATTCTTAGGACTGTAAATCACCCAGAAATAAACTTTAAGGATTTCTACGAAGAGCTGTGATGTGGATCAAAGTGAAGACAATCTGGTGGACCTCTACGCTTCAAACACGAGAAAAAAAGGCGGAAGAAGAAAAAACCCTCTAACCTTCTCAAAACCTTCTTCATCCTCAACTTTCCTGGCTGATGGAGGCAGCATAAAACCTGTGCTGATCACTAACCAGCCTGTCAAGTGTCCTTGAACATCGCATTAAACCTCCCTGCATGAGCGCGTCGGCTAAATACCTCAAATGTAAGTAAATGTAAGCTGTTCTTACGCTTATCCTCTGTAGCTTGCCACACATCTGAGATTTACCCCTGAAGCTATAAACACTCCTCCTCCTTCTCTTCCTCCTCAGAGCTCATCACCAGTGTCCATCCTGGCAACAGGGATCCTAAAACCAGCTCATCTTGCACCCTTCACCGAACAATCTCTGTTCAGTCCGTGGTGTTATAATTACCCTCCAGCGCCAGATATCCGCTCTCTGGACCTGCATTTAGACGGCATTGTCCCAATTCGGCGTGTGATGTTATTTTACTTGTCATCGGCTTCGCCAAGACAAGTAATAACTTGTAGCGCTCCTGCCTGTCTACGGCACAATGTCATTAACAGTAATTACCAGTCAAGCAATATGATAAACGCTTATTAGAACAGTGACACTCGAGCCGGAAATCATTTCTTGCCTTAAATCAGGCTGGCATGAAGGAAAAATATTAATTTACACCAGAGGGCTTGGCTGATGTTCATTAATTAAGCTTTCTGCTACCTTGACAGGCGCACCTGTTCCTGTGATTGATTTGTTGTGTGATAAGATTTTCTGCATAAAGAAATTTTGTGGAGTTTTTTTTCTTTTTTTTAAAGCTGCAACTGAATTTGCGTTAGAATCGTTTCCATCTGAGTCAGCGCAAAGAGATATTGACCTTTAAAAGGTGAATTCACGTTTATCTCACTCTGCATGAACCTTTTGTCTTCCCCCCTCATCCCACCATCCTCTAACTGGACCAGTGTCGTTATGTGAGGTCATGCAGACAGGACCCCCCCGCCCCCTGCTGTGCAGTGGTGACAAAGCTTCAGATGGTATCTTAGCTGACAGCAATATAACTTAACTTCAAAGTAGTTTGTGTAAACCTTGTCACTGGAGGGGGTCAAGGGCAATGGAAGACAACAAGCGCAAGGTGGTAACAACACCTGTGTCCAATTTTATCCGCCCCGTATGAATGGGAATCATGATATTGTTTCCTATTTTGGGCAGCAGAGCTCTAATTAAGCTTTGCTTTAGCAAGTTTGAAAGACAAATTTGATCATATTTTAAAACCAGAACACCTGGCATTTTTTTCTTTTTTTTTAAATCACAAACTACCTTTTCACAGTTTTTTAAGGACATGTATATCTACTTAAAATGGCAGAAAAAGAGACTTTGGAGACACAAGTACAGATGAAATTGTGATAAGATAATGTGCGACAGCAAAACGTGAATGTCAAAAGAATTTTTGTTCTTGACAATTAATGACTATTAATGTAAGGGCAACACACAAAAAGGAGAGAGTAAGCCCTCTTATGTTCTTCTTACTGTTAGATCCTGTATCCAGGAAGTCAGACTGAGTTTCATTAAAGTGACTGGGTGATTATAAAACAATTAGATTCATGGCTTCAAGAGAGGGAGCAACTCAAAGCTGTGGGATGGGTTAGCCAAGGTATCTGAATCAGTAGCCAAGGTATCTGTAGGTGTTGTTTGTGAGCATAAAGTACAGAGTACTGTGTTATCTTTTTAATGAATGTCTGACTGTACATCAGTGCTTTGGCTTCTCATCCAAGCCCTTAATTTGGATGATGAGAAAGCAAACTGCAGATTTCATGTAAACACTCATATTCAAGTTTGTCTTCCTTATGGAAAAATATGTCAAATCACTCCAATACTGACATTGGCTAAAGTTGGACAGCATAATGTATTCACGTCTGACTTCAGTATCCTATACACTGTCACTTTGGCAATTTTCAGCTGTGTGCTCAGTGGCCTAGAGCTTGTTCTTTTCTTTTTACTTTACTCTTTTTAACATTCTTCTTGACTTTAGCCATAAAAAAGAATGTAACCACTACAGTGTGAGCTACAAGCCTAAATGCGCTGAAAAGGCTGTAAAAATGCTAAACAGGACGCAAGAGGGAGACGATATGTAGTTGATCAAATAACTGTTCCTTTTTCACATAATATCCATCCAATTCAAAGAAATCTGTGTGTACATCTTTCTTACTGACAGCCGCATGAAAATGCAAATAATTTTTCAAGAACATTTCAGTGAAAGTTATCCATGAGGTCAAGCGTGAAGTTCTTCTCAATAATACGAGACTTTGGGAAACAGTAAGGGTGGAATTGTTAAATGCAGTTTATAACAGCGTTCATCAACTTCCTGGATGTTTCCACTGCTGTAAGTCAAATCCCTTTGTCACCGTCACTGTGTTACCTGCTTAGCTACGAGCTAAAGCAGTTCGCTGAGGTGATGTAAGCGCATTTGAAGGTGGCGCATTTAAAGGTGAAGCCGCTATTGATTTCTTGACCAGTGCTTTGTGTGCCTGTCTTGGTTAACTGTGGTTCTCTGCGGGTCGTGTCCTTTGAGTCAAGCATTGTAGTTCCTGTCATGAAACGTTTGTACCAATATTACTCACATTCATCTTGCTCGCCTTGGGGGGTTCAATCCTTGAGTTTTCGGATGAGCCATGGAAAGCAGGACTACATTAAGACTCCTGAGACAGACTCCAATCAGTCTGCAGAACAACCTGGCCTTGGGCACCGTTGGACCTTCCCACAGGACAGCGACCCAATAGAAAAGCTACCAACATGTCGGAGTGGCTCAGGC
Organism: Micropoecilia bifurca; assembly: GCA_903067075.1. Lineage (NCBI taxonomy): Eukaryota > Metazoa > Chordata > Actinopteri > Cyprinodontiformes > Poeciliidae > Micropoecilia > Micropoecilia bifurca. The sequence continues at coordinate 29,979 of CAEGAF010136512.1, read as the reverse complement.
AGATGTTATGTTCTTTTCAGAAAGTGTGACGTGAAGAATACACCTAAATGAACCATCAAGATCATGTCAAGAATGAAGACTAAGAAGGTAAAAGAAGGCAGGAAAAGCACTTTTTAGTGCTCGACAAATTTATATGTAAAATGCCACATCAAAATATTTATAATAATTTGCCTCTTAAAGATAAACCTTATTGGTTTTTGCTGCTGAAAAGTATTTGTCATAAAATAGCTAACTTAAAATAGAAAATAATGTTTATTATCATGTTCAATCTGTTAATGACATAACATTGATCTGTGTTTTTTTTTACTTTCTCCAACAAAAGAAACTTTGGGAGTTTCTTTGGGAGTCAGGCAAAAATGACAAATAATCTAATTTATTGCAGGACTGTAATAAATTGCAGGACTAAAGTACAAATGTGACCAAACATGAAATTGAAGTGTCAAATTGTTAAAACATTACATTTTACTCCAGAAGTTGGGGGAAAAATATTTCTTTATTTTGGATAATTAATTCAACTTTTTCTCCCCCATGATTTATTCTAAAATCACTGCAAAAAATGTAGAAGGGACTATTATAATCAGGTAGTGCATTTTAGTTCAGTATTTAACTCCCGTATCTTATAGAATTAAGTGTTGCTGACAAACAATGCTACTCCCTAATAATGAAAACTGTCCTAATTTACTCAATTTATTCATATTTTCAAGCAGAGTAAATGTTATTTAAATTCCTGTCAAATAACACATAGTGTGGCAACATCAAGCTCAAAGGTTGGTTGCCTGCTTGATTCAGCTGCACACAATTGAAACGTATCTAATTATTACATTGGATGGTTGAGACATAACTATAACCTCACCCTCCAACAAAGACAAGGATTCCATTAAGTTAATATTGAAATTAGAAATCTTTACCTTTTTATTGGAGCTCAACTTGTTGAGCTTCTTTTGAGAGGGAAACAAATTTAGCCAAAATCAACCTTGACTGTCGACCAAAATTCTGCCAAGATATTATTTACGGTTTATAAAAGGTGTTTGTTTTGGGGTAAACTCAACCAAACACAAGCTGTTCTCACTTCTATTCTTTGGGTATTGATTGTAAAACATCCATCCTCCTCTCTGACCACCGTAAATATTTCAGAAGACAGTTACACCCTACAAACAAGCAGCAGAAGTTAGGAGACCATGTATAAATACACTCCTTCTGGCCCATTTTTAGTTACTAGGTTGTGTTTATAGCACAGGGCATTTATCATTTGCTGGATACACAACATACTACTAAAGTGGGGCAGAAATTAGCAATATGCTCACACACACACACACACACACACACACACACACACACACACACACACACACACACACACACACACACACACACACACAGACGTGAACCTCTGTAGAGCCGCCGTTAAAAAGTTAATATACACATGTAGTTACTGATCATCAAATTCAGTCCCAACTTCTGCTTCCCCTCTTGTTAATTTATTTTATGGTTTTTGACAGGTCAGCAGCATCACGATTAGCTGCAAGTTTGTTGCAGCACATATGCCAATCACACTGACATGACTGACTTGTGAGACCCCAAGGTCGAAGAGATGCTGATTGCTTTGACATGATCTCTCCACTGAGGACGGGTCCCCTCTGCTGCACGTCAGAGACATCGATTGTCTTAATGTCCCGCGGCAATTTTCAGGATCTTAAGCCGTAAATGCGGTGGCTTGCAAAAGTATTTGTACGCATCAGTCAGATTACAACCAAAGACCACAAGAAGCACATTGCTACAAAAGGAGGAAGAAAATTAAAGCTTTTACAAAAAAAACAAAAAACTGGTAACACTTTATTTGAAGGGGGTGAATAAGACTCTCATGACACTTTCATAAACATGACTTAACCTGTCATGAATATGAATAAGCCTTCATGAATATTTATGAATGTTGTCATAAAGTGTCATTTGCTAAATTATGACACTTTTAATACAAAGTTGACATTATTCAAAATGTCTTTGACAACTTGACATCAACAAATAAATCATTACTGTTTAAACTTTACCTTTAATAAAATAAAGTTATCTAATTTTTAAAGAGCAATCAGTAATACTTTTATAACAAATTTATATCAGTAATGATTTCTTGGTTAAAAAAACTTTGTGGCATGAATGCATAATAGTTTTTAGCTTTTAGCTAATTGTGGAGCAGAAATAACAGTTCGCTTCTGCATTGAAGGTGACAGCATCATGCTATGGGATTACTATTGTTTTGCTGGGACAGAAAAGCTGTTCAAAAATGATGAGAAGATAGATGCAGCTAAATAAAAGGCAACTGGGGAGGAAAACCTGTTAGAGAACAAAAAAACAATAGAAAGTGGGACAGAGGTTCATCCTGGAGCTGCTTTTGAATTGTAATCAATGGAACATTTTGGTTGTTATGGTTCCTCAGTGGGTGAATGTATGTTGCTCTTATGACGTTTTGTTTTTGTGTTTTTATGACTCAACCTGCCTTGTTGCTGAGATGTGATTTATAAATAAAACTGATTGATTCTGCCTAGACAATGCAAATAAACTTACAGAGGAGCACAATATTGAATCAGATTCATGAGTTAGAATAATCTAAATATAGATCAAAGCAAACAAGGATGCAAAAACGAATCGGTGATTATTTGGCTTTTTCTCTTAACTCGTGACCAAATGGATTAGACAATCCTAAACAACTTCCTATCAACAATCATTTATCATTTCTGTTCCATCATAAGTGCTAACCGTAGCAATGCAGCGAATTGTCTCGAGGGCCTTTGACGAAAACGCGGCGCTGGAACGCTCAGTCTTCGGCTCCTCGCTCTCTTTGTGTGTCTGCTGGTCCCACTCGAGGTAATGATGTGGGTTTAGATGTGCTGAGTGTCTTTTCCTCGTTTTGCTGCTTTGTTTTGAGACGCTAAACTGTTTGCAGGGGAGATGTACACTCAAACTGATAAACAGCAGCTGCATTTGAGATTTCCCTGTCCCTCCCACGCTATATCCTGCCAAATAGACCGTGAGTCTACTGTGACTAGGTGGAAATGAAAATCCTCAAATATCAGGCAGAAGTTTCTCTCTCTCTCTTTTTTTTCCTCCTACTTTTTCCCAGAAAGACCACAGTAGCTGAGCCTCTGGCCTGCTGATGCAATAGTTTTGAGCAAAGTTTGTATATATATGAAAGTGATTCCTTATGCCTTTTTTTCCCCTCCACAATTTTCAGTTCAGCTGCTCTTTTTTTTTTTTTTTTTTGGTGTTTGGAGAGATCAAGCTAAACCACGTGCTTTGAGCTGAGCTTGGAAAGGAAGGCTTTAGCCGGGTAAACAGCGGGAAAACGGTTGGTGGGGAAAAAATACTTTAATTAGGATCCGGGGATTTGTCTGTTTAGTTTCCTGAGGAGAAGGCTGGGATGGGATCTCAGACATATCAGTTTGGGCTCATTTAATCAGTAAGCGCGGCCCGCAGCACCTTGACCCTACCAGTAATCTATCACTGCTCATACACGGCTCTGCCACCGAGCTGCCAATGGTGATAGAGAGAATCATCTGGCTCCTCATAATGAAACCCGTTATTTCCCTGTCAACTGTGAATACTTTTTCTCTTTTTTCCCCTCTCTTCCCTCCCTCGTTCTCTCCAGCTTTTTTTTTTTTTCCCTTGCCCAGATATTGCCATGGCAACTGTGGATTCTGTATAGAGTGGCTGTTGAGGATGTAAAGTAGTTCCTGTCGAAAGAATAATCTTGCAAATCCCCAAAACAAGAGCAGATGCAGTTGTAGGAAGAGATGTGGGTTAGGGAATTTAGCATTTCAGGGATTATTTACGCAAAAAACCCAACGCAGCAGCTTCTTAACGCGTCTCTTCACGTGGCGAAGCTCCGCACATACCTGTCACGGAGACAGTTCTTTATTGGCCGTATCTATCCTCCTTTTTTCTTCGTTGTGGCCTAGAGATCTTCATCTTTGACTGGCAACTCTATGGTCTGAGCACTGTGTTTTGGGCTGCGATTCGCCTCTGCCTGCCACCCAATTTGACGGCTGTCACCCAGCAGTGGCACAAATCCCGCAGGCCATTATGAGGCTGGTTTAATCCCCAGAACGGCAGCAACAGGAGCCTTTCAAGAAAGGTTTCAGAGCATGATACCCTGTCTGTCACATGCATCCGTGAGCTTCAGGCGAGGCTGCAGTGCGCCGCCGTGATCCCACTCCATCGTTAATGTCGCGCCTTATCCCCAGCCCTCTGAGGGCACTACTGCTCAAGATCAATCACATGCTACATGCGGTGTTCAGATACTTTGTCTCTTAGTTACCGAGTCTTAGTGAAGGCCGCAATTGCTTTACAAGGAATGTTTTTTTTCTTCTTCTTCTTCTTCTTGTTTGTTTGTTCTTCTTTTGCATGCCAAGATGTATTTTTAAAGGAGAAACTGACACGCCTGTTTGTATACGGTGGTTTTGTCTGTAGATAATTGCAAAAATGTCTGAGCAGATTTAGTCCCAGGCCGTGACGATGCTTGTTTCCGTCAGCGTGTGGAAGGAATGTCGGTCAGAGCTGATTGGAGGAGGGGTGAAGCTAAAACCCGTTTGAGCCTTGAAAATCGGGTCAGGAGGAATACTTTGTATCAAAGAATGTTAGAATTGCCAAGTGAAAGTCTGGAATTGGATCCAATTGAAAATATGTAGAAAGATTTGAAAATCAATACGGTCTGGTCAGATGTGTGTAGAGGGTTGTACATCTGGCTACATGTTAACTTAGCATCAGCTACAGAAGCAGCATGAAGAACGAAAGACTATTTGTTCAGTGTTTTTCCCCCTCTGCATGTTTGACAGTGAGAAATACAGCCATGTTTTTTTCTAAAGATGATTTCCTTCCTGCTGTCTCATCAATCTTATCTTCTCATCCTCAGCGGGTAAGGGCAACAGTGAATTTCCAAATCCAAACTTTATTTGCATTTAAATTCAGCCTGGAGTTTGTGGGAACAGCTGTTTTTATCAATCAGCGCTCTGCAGTCGGTTTGTGACAAGCATGGCAAAAACAAGCAAAAACAAAACCATCGCCGATGATCTTTAGCTGTGGATTCTCAGCATTCATAAACGGACTAAGCAGCATCCCAGCAGACGCTGCATACAGATGGACGCCGTGGATACCGACCAGTGAGGAGGTCACTTCTATGAATACGCACAAAAGAGCTTCAGATAAAAATCCAAAACTGGATTGTTTGTCCTCAGTGATCTTTGCATTTCACCCCAAGAACACTTTCCTGAGGGTCAAGTGTGCTTGTGGGAACATAAAGCAGTTTGTTGATGTTTCACAACAAAATGCAGAGAACTTAATCAAAGTAAATGGGAGTATAAACCAGAGAAATAAGGGTGGAAATCAATTTAGACATGGCAGTTTTTGAGCTGGTGTAAATCAATAAAGTGTAATAACACTTTCCACAGTGACACCCCTTGCACATTTTTTTGTATTTCTTATAGCATCTGCCAGTCCCATCTCAAGTCAGACAGCAACCGTTGTTTGAAAGACAACAAAAACTCCAACTCTGCCCGGTGTATGAATAATATTGGGCCTAAATGTGTACGCCACGGGGGCAGCGGCTAGCTCTAAAGTTTTAGAAAACCCAGTTGCAGGCCCCGTTTCTCAGGTGTCTGTATATGACAGGCCTTGAAAAGGCTGCCACTTTGGGTCACTGAGCCCGGCTGACTGTGTACAAAAGATGGTCATAGCCTCCGGGTTAAAAATTTGAAGCAAAAGCAGAAGTGCCTTGGAGGGAAATCCCACTGAGGCCAGCTGGGAGTTTACTCAACAGAGAGAGAGAAAAAAAATCAATGCATGTAGTAGGTTCTCATTCAAAACCACCAGCGTCTTTTATAATAAAGTTTTCATTGAATGGTTCGGCTGAATGTGGCTTCTACTGTGGCCATTTTTCCAGTGGACCCCCGCCGCCCTCCTCAACACCATGTGCAAAGTTTCCCACCTGCTCCTAGAAAGAGTCGCTTCTCTGTTTTTAATAATAATACATGTTATTATTTATTATATTATTAATTCCTTTAATAATACATGTGTGTCTCCATCCACGCTCACGGTACTGTACGATAATGTCTAATATTCGAGGTTATCGCTCGCCATCATTGACGAAATGTCTGCAAGTCTGAGCCAATTGGCTGCTGGCTGCAGACCTGATAATTTACAGTTATGAAACTTGTATGGATTTTTTCATCTCTCTTTTGACAGGACAGTGAAAAGGGCATTTCTTAAATGCCACTGAGCTATTTTACAGAGTCAATAAAAACAGCTCCAACCGCTACTTAAGTTTTAAAAAGGATGGCAGGATAGTGATGAACACTCAAGACATCCCCCACAACTTCAGTTTTCTTTAACTTTCTCCAGCAAATTGTTGTCCTATAGATTACTGTTGAGACTCTATGCCCTAAAACACCTTTGAAAATGTGTTCTTACTCCTACACAGAAACTCCATTTGTTATTAAGCGGTGTTGTTTAACGGAGCAGACTTTGTCAGCATTAGAAATTAAGAAGGTTAAGATTTTCATGTAAAAATGTTGCAGAATCTTAAAACGGCTACGTTGACAAAACTGTAATTCCGTAACAAAAGGGGTGTTGCTCATATACTGTTACTATGACGACCTGTATTTTTCTCATTTTTCCTTACATTTCTTTCTTCAGGGGTTTTATACTTGTATTGTTTCTCATTGCAGCGGTTGGATATCAACCACAATTTTCAAGCTTTTGATTGCAGTTCTTCACAATCCACAGACAAATCTGTGCGACGTTGATCGTCGAGTGTAGCGTTCACTAAAGCCAGCAGACCGATCTGGACCTCATTTCTTGGTGTCGATCCCAGTTGTTTCCCTCCATTCTCGCTGTCCTCTCTCTGTGCCTCCAAGCCCCTCGGACTAAACATGACCTGGATGCTCACAGTGCAGAAAGTGCAGATGGTTTGTCAAATGCACGTCTGAAATATTTTTTATTTTCTGAGTTCCTACTGTGAAAACACATTTTGTTGCCCACCTTTTAATGTTGTGTGTAGTTAATAGTTGAAGTACTATATAAATGCACCAATGGTATTTGACTTTACTATGACGAGTGGCGCTAATGTAGTGTTCGTGCAAAGTTTCTTTTCTACAACCACAGATATTTCTAACACCCACGCTTTTCTTTTGTGTTAGCCAGGGAGTGTATGGTAGTGTTCTTTCAGCCAGCAGGCAGCGGGCAGCAACAGGTGGGGGCGGGTTTACTCTCTACAGGAAAAGACAGCTACTACAAGCTGATTATACTGTATGTCGTCTTAGTCAGGCTATCTGCTCAGGTAGCAAGAAAATAAACAGACATGCCACTCAAAGTTCCCCTAAGCGTAGCTCTATATGACAGTTCTAGCAGGAGTGATGGGTGACGACATTTTTATGCCACATCTGTATTTTTTGCACCTGGAAATATTTCCAAACACACACTATTTTTTGTAGGTGAGCGAAAACCGTAACGGTCAGCTTACTGGCAGCAATAAGGGAGGGAGGGGCAGCTCTGTGCACCATAAAGCTTCTTCAACGTATTTCTCTTGCATCCGATTAAAAATATCTTGATTCATAATTGCAGTTTAACATTATTAGCGCCTCTGAAACCGGTAGCCGACCCTTTCCTGCTCAGCAAATTTTTCATTCACTTCAAACAAATGGCTATTTTGAAAACTTTTAAGCGAATTCGCCCTCTTTTGTTGACTTCAACAAAACATTTTCCCCCACTAATGAAGAAAACGAGGATACGCAAGAGGAGCCATCTATTATAATTCCTCGTCGTCCTCCCTCTGCTCCTTTTAAGTCTGGCGGTGCCAGGTTGCCCCGGGTACAGTGATTGATGGGCCGCTTGTGACCTACGATAGACAGAGCCACAATTAAAGGGCGACTTATCTACCAGCTGTGAATCTCTAAGATAAATGCTGATAGCACTCGGCCCTTTGATGTTCAATCATGCACTCCACGCCTCGGCCTCAGCTTGTGTCCCCAGATTGACTGATGCACATTTGAATATTTCTTTCCAGCAGGTAAACATTAACATTCAGCTCACCTCCTCGCGCACTCCTCCTCACTCTCGGTGTAATGTCGTCTGTCTGTTTCTCAAAATGAAAAGCAGCACCTAATTTAGGTGTGTTCATCCCCCCACTGCGTGCCAGTAAGATGGAAGTAATGAACATCCCATTATTTTTGAATTATTCATCTCTCTATGTGCGATTTAGAGGGTTTTTTCTTCCCTTTTTCGCTTTATTTCTTTTTGCCGTCTCCGCTTAATGTTTCATTCTTTTTTTTTGGTCCTTGTTTTTTGCTTGACCGTGTCCCAAATCCCTTCGATCTCTTCTGGAGTACGCTACCGTTGCCTAGCTCCTCTGGGGACATGTTTGGTCTCAAGATTGTTTTATTTGCCCATTTGGTTGTTTGCATCTCCTGCCATATTAGGACAACTGCTCTTTTTCCAAGGTGATTGAATCAATTTGGATTCTTTCAGACACAGTTACCAAACCAGTGGAGTGTCGGTGCTGATGCTCGTCCTTGAGGGAAAGACTTTTTTATTTTATTCCAAACTTTTTTTCTTTTTTATTTGAAGCTAGATAAGTTATTTTAGACCTTTGAAAAGAAACTTCCCCCCCCTCCGTTACACATCCACTATATTCAGCCTGAACAACTGGCACCCATACTGATTTGATTTCCTACCTTGTAGCTTATTTAACAGATTTTGCTGGTTAAATTGGCTTTTTCTGCCCAGTTATCTTCACTTATGGGATGCGTCCGTTTCCACAACTCCGACACTAATGTCAAAAATGTGGCCGAGGTGTTGATGCCTTTTGGTTTCAGACAAGATTCAGAGCGGTCTCAGGAATATTACAGTTCAGGGTCAGACTTGTAGCTTGCCTGCTTTACTGCAGGCGCACTGATAAGTCCAGAGTTCAGATCGATAAACTGAGTGTTCACACAAGCAAAAAAAAAGAACATGTGCGATGTCTCCCAAAGACCAACATGTATTAAAAACGGATGTCTGCCGCATGTTTTACTGATAAACGAGCATGTGTGCACCGGTTGCTTTCACTGAAACAGATTTAGCTGCAAGAAAGATAAATTTCATTTTAAGCAAAACCGAGTAATCACCATATCAGTTTTTAGGATGTAGGGTCTTATACTGAAATCTGTAATTGACCATCTATAAACACAATGGATAGCCATGCACACACACACACACACACACACACACACACACACACACACACACACACACACACACACACACACACACACACACTTAATGGCAATTAAGAGAGATGAGCTGGCCTGACGATGTGCTTGGACTTGTAAAAGGAAGCTGGTGTACCCAGAGAGGTACAAGAAGAACGTGGGAATCCAGGACCTACTTTATGAAAAGTGAAAGTGTTAGGAAGTTCATTACCATTCACCCATTTTTAACAATCTGTCAGGTCCGGTCAAAGTATTCAAATTGTGAACAAGAGACAATCCATTCCAGATTTCTTTAGCAATGGTAAAATATAATCAAAATTAGATGCCAAATTTCTGCACAGCCGTATATTCTTACCACACTTACACTGATCACAAATAGGGGGAGGAGAGTCGATTCATCAAATAAACAGCAGAGGACACATTTGTTGTCTTTTATAGAAAATAATATTTGGATGGCCAAATTTCCTCCTCAGTAATTAACACTGTAAAAAAACACACACACACACACACAATCATAGTCTGCTTTTTGAGCATTATGGTTGAAACTTTAAATTTAAGTTAATTATTTAACAAATGAACAAGTATGTTGAAATACATATTCAAAAAACAGACGCATGGCTTCTCAGTGGTCTTGTCTGGTGTTGCAGCAGCTTATCGACAGCTGAAACCATCTGGCTGGACAGGCTTATCTGGAAGGCCAGCGCCGTCATGGAACGCTCCCTCGACCCAGTGCAAGAAGTGGGAGACGTGAAAAAAAAAATAAAATAAGAAAATCATCACTCTTGGGCAACGTCTCCCACCCCATTAATGACTCTGGGACTGGAGAGCTCCTGTAGCGCGGCAGCTGAATCCTGAATACACAAAGGATCGTCGCTGTGGGTCATTCCTCCCAGCAGCTGTTGGACTCTAACGTTATCACTGTTCTCAAAACCCCCTAAATGTTGTTTAATACTATTCTTGGCACAAGGTTTCTGTAATGGTAAAAAATCCTGTTTTTGCTCAGTTACACCAAAGAAATGTTTGTGTACTCTTCTATTTAAACATGAACATTTTGTAGAATTTTCAATTTGCATAGTTATTCTTATCATGTCAACCTTATTGTTCAGCCTCTTATTTTTACTGCTTATTTTATGTGTCAGTTTATTACCTAGTTTTATTACCAGCTTGTCATTGTTGATCAGACTTGGTTAGATGCCACTAACCAACTACCTGTTAGAAACAAGGTTAGTGTTATTTCAAGCTTAAAGACCTGTTCTTTAGTGTTAACTCATATTAACGTTATCATACAGCACCATTTCTCTTATGATTTCCTCATTCCCTCTGCAGAAGTGGTTCGATGAAGTCTGATCAGGTAGTTTCAAAATGGCAGTCCGGGAAGAATGAAGACATTCCAAATGTTGGGTTTTTATCCAACTTCTTTCCCACCAGAATAAACCCAGCATTTAAAGAAATGACACAGCAGTTTTTAATTCCCCAAAGGGGAATATTTTCTCTCTCTGTAGTTGACAATCTCCTTTATTTTATTTTTTTCCTCGTGCTTTGTGCCCTTGCTCTGATCTCCGAACCGGCACAATAAAATGTTGCACGTCCATCGAATTTTTCTTTCCTAAAAAATTTCCAATGAGTGCTCCGCCACTTTACGTTGTGTGAAATTGCCTCCCCCTCTGCGCCTCTCCCTTTCTTCATGGCCTGTATCCGACGACACGTGGGGTCCAGTGAACGTTTTTTGTGTGAAAATGATTAATTGAGGAAGTGTCCATGAGCGCTCATGTGTAATAATGAAAGCAAAAATCGGCCACACAAGCGCAATTTTTCGCGACCGCCGGGATTTGTAAAAGAAGAACAATTTGCACGAACGACTCTGGACTTCTGCCGAAAGCCGTCTGCCTGCGCGAGCGCACGCAGCTTTGATCGAACATCTGCACATAGATTTCATGCATGTCAAATAAGTAAACAGGCTCCCTTGCCGCATCTGTTTTTTTTTTTCATTTTTCTCTTGATATAATGCAGAAAATCCAGTGAAACATCATTAGACGTCTGAAAGAGAGAGAGAGAGAGAGACGTTGCGATGTCATTTGCCTTATTCGATTGGAAACCACTCTAAAGGGGAGGCTCTCAATTATGATACTCCATTTGAAAGGGTAATGAAAGTACTGCTCCATTAGTATCTTTTGGGGAGTACTAGGTCCAATGATGATCTTTTAGCATTGCGATGCCCTCTGAATGCCACTGAAATGTTTGTATACAGGGCACATCCAATGGAAAGCACTAATCACGTCTTTAAGCGCTGGACGGGTAATGCCCTGGATTGTATTATCATTTCTACTTTCACCCTTCAGCTTTTCATCTGCCTGTCTCTTTTCATCTCTGTATGAAGCATCCCCCCCCACACTCCCCCCTATGCACATTAGAGGAATTCAAGACTTTCCGTCCCTCGGTGAGTTTTATGTTTTGCTCTGTCAGTTCAGATAATTTCACTGCCGGGCGCTGATGTTGATGAAATTAAGTGTTCCCACTGACCTTTTGGATGAGTCCACTACATTATCTTAGCAGCTCGAGAAGACAAATTATTACTTTTTTTTTATATATATATATACATTTCTCCCCCACTCGCTCTCTCTGGACTCAAATTTTGACCATAACAGATGTGGGTGCCGAGGCGCTGAACTTTGTCATTTGCTTCGGAATTATTTCCTTTGAGAGTCGCATCGACTTCCCTGACATTCAATCACATTATTTTGCCGCAATGATTTTTTTATTTATTTTTTATTCGCCTGCCACCTGTGACCTGAACCGCACACACACACCGCAGCGCATGACAAAATGCTGTGTAAATCAAAGCCCCAGGACGCCTCGTACCTTATCTGCCAACCGCTGCTCATGTCGAGAAGGGGCCATTCGGCGCCAGAGACGGTGGCTTTTTGGTAAACAAAGCAGACGCTGCTGAACACTATGCGGCACAGCGCTCTCACTCCCTCCTACAATATTTTAATTTGATTTCTTCCATACCACCTGCGGGGGGTGATGCTCTAGCACTCAAATGCAGCTGACGACCTGTTACTGTGGGGGTGTGATAGAGCGTAAGCTTATAGCAGCCGTAACCGTTTTCTTTTTTTTTTTTTCCCTTTTTTTTTTAAGGGCATGATGGCCCACAGGTAAGTGATTTACAGAAAATCAGGTTGACGCTCTCGAATCCCCCCCGCTGGAGAGGCATTGGCCAAGGACAAGTGCTTGTAATTTTTTTTGAAGTGTCAGCGTTTCTCCACACAGTTTACCGTGGGCTCTACAGGGATAAATTCACACACAGTTTTTCCACGCTGAAATTGCTTTTTCCAAACGCGTCTTTTGACTCCAGGACCTTTCAAATTGTCAGAAATTGCTGTTTGTAAGCTTGTCTCAACATAGCTTACCTCCAGCCACACACATTCACATCTTCGGGATGTTTTACTGCACTTATATTGGACTGATTACGGTGTGCATGGCTGATTTGACTCGGTTTATGGGAAAAAAATTGAGCATATCTTCTGAATTTGTATTTAACAGACATTTACATTAGGAAAATGCGTAGACCTTAACTTATCTATTCATTTTCTTTTACTTTTCATCACTTTTATAATGTGAGATGATTCGAATTACTGCACAAATCCCCATGGTGACTATTGAAGCGAGATAAAAACCTGTAAACAAAACCATTAACGTGATTATAATACGCAGTATAATCTTTGAAAAAAAAAACAAACTACTAGAACTCACTTTGATCCAAGCAGCAAATCTGCTCACCATTTGAAGTTCTAAAGGTTTCGCAGAAAGTAACACAATAACGATAGAGCAAAGGGAAACCAAAAATAAACCACAACCTGCAGACCCCCCACTGTCGTTAAAGTCTGGTGATTTTAGAACCAACAACAAAAAAAACGATGTTTGCAGAGTTTAACTGCAATAAATTATATAGATGGGCCTTTTTTCAAAATGTAATTCTTGAAACGCCATCATCCAACTTTAAACATAACAGCTACAACAGGTTTCTTTTAAATCTACCTTTCAAATTCTTCATTTCAGGGCTTTAAGAATTTCTTAATTAAGAATAGACTAATATAGTTCAAGATGTATATCGGAGCTGATATTGACTGTAGTTAATCTACAGATTCCCACATAGGGGTAATATCATGGTTCTTAGTTACAGCAGCATTTTTGAAGGATTTTTCTCCTGAAGCTACCTGCACACTTGAATGAGTTATAGCGTTCTTATAAATTCAACTTATCAATAGAAGTTTTGTTTTTATTATACAGGAAATACATAATACTTAAACCCTAAATGAGCAGGTAGAGCTTAGAGGCCTGTGGAGAGGGGAGAACGGTATTTTAGTATTGACATGAAGAAAATACAAGATAGATGTTTGCTGTCTTTTCAATATTTACAGCTGTGGAAGTTTTGTTTAATTTTTTTAAATAATAATAAGTGATGAGTGAAGCTTGAACCTCTACAGAGGAGCAGCAAAGAGCAGCATCAGGAGAGCCAATAGGATTACAGAATGTTGCCTCATTTCAGGGTATTGAATTTTCAAACTCTAATAACGCGGAAGATGTTGGATTTGGAAACAATGGCGGCCTGTTGGAAGGATGTCACACAAGGTAGGAATATTTTAAAATCAAGAAAATACAAAAGGGCTGCTTTAGTTTAGTGATGCTGTACATTATACATTGTTTTTTTTAAATGTCTCTTTCTTGTTTTGCACCTTGTTTCACCAAAGAAAACTTTTGCTTTTGTTCATGTTCTGAGGTTCCACCATCTTCTGTGACTGCAGCAGAACGAGACAAGACTATAGACATACAGGGAGAATTCTGAGAATTATAAGTGATCAGTTTTGTAAATATCAATATAATTAAAGACATTGTCACAAGTTGTGGTCTTTTTTTCCACCACCATGCCTGTGTGTTTTGTTCATATTTGCATACAGAACTTTGGAAAAGCATACGCCCTTTACAGATTTCCACTTGTTCGCTTTCTTAAAAATCATTTAACAAATTTAAATGGATATTTGGTGACAGCACCAAAGAATAAAGAGCCGTTAGAGAGCCATTTACACACCTTAAGAAGAATAATGCTGACATTTTGCATTATAGCAACGGCCTTACAAGAATGCAGTATGAGGAAGAAAAACCCGGCTGGAGGGGGATGGGTTGTGTGCTCCGGCAGACAGAACCAAGCCCACAGTCAGCCACAAGTCTGGCCCCTGTCCAAATAAGAAAAAAATATAAAGAAATTCACCTCACTGCACCTCCAACACAGAGCAGTTCTACGGCGGAGAGCTGCTATTTAAAGAAAAGAAGACAGAAGTCGGTGGGAGAATTTCCAGCTGTCAAAGGTGTGATGGTACGACACATGAACTGTCTCCCCAACCTCCTCCTCCATCGCCCAGCTGTGTGAGAGAACCGTCTGCCAAACAGGAAAACAACCAGCCGGTGGCGGCGTATACCGACAAAAAGTTACAGCCATACTCTCGAGGTGTGTGATTGGATCAAAGAAGGTGAGAATGTGGCGGTGACCAACTTTCTTTTTAACGTAGAACCCAACAACTTGAAGAGCTTTCGGGTCCTAGGGTTAGGGTTAGGGTTAGGGTCCTCACCGTGGATTGTATCGTCGTATAAAGGTGTGTAGGGCTGCGCGGTGGCACAGTTCGTTCCCCCGGTGAACGTGCTGCGTCCTTTGACGTCCTCCCACAGTCTGAAAACATACCTGTTAGGTTTGCCTGACTTCATTACAATATTTGACTTGTACATGCATTTGTAAGGCTTGTCAAATATACTCGCTGTATTTAATTATGTAGATGTCAGCCATTAATAACAGCAGAGCATTTTAATCATTTTTTTGTGCAACTGGATTAAAACTTTAACCTGTAGTGTAACCAGAAAAAAAAGAGGTGAGTAATAACACAGCCTTAGAGGAAACACGGATGTTCGAAATAGAAGCAATAAATCATCAGCCTGTGAACAGTGAACTAAAATATAAACGCTTTTGTTTGTGTTCCCTTTTTTTTTGGTGGTGAGCCGAACTCAAACATCCAAACCTTTTTCTGCATAAATAATAGACCAATTTCTCTCAAATATTCTTCACAAATATGTCTAAATCCAAGTGAGAGAGGACTTCTTTCCACCTTCCCTCTTTGCAGGTGTGGTGTATCGAGATGCTGATTAGACTGGATGATTATCACACATTGTTGGTCTCAATTAAAGGTCAATCTGAAATGCATAGTTGAATCCCAACCTGGGGTCTTTATTTTGGTCCTGATTTCCCCCCTGTGTTAGCTAGTTGTTGTCTGCTGGTTCTGGTCTTGCACATTAGCTGCGTGTGAAACTGACAAATTATTATTCACAAAGTAGCATACATTGCACCATTACAAAGCTGACCCCACACATGCAGTGTGTTCACCTTTTTGTTCTAAAAGTTATTTTTCATCATGTTGAGCTTTTTGAAACACACCTGTTGGGTTTTTTTTGGTGGCCGTTTGCTACCTTGCCACGACACTATGATGAAAGATTCAGCTGTCATTTGGCGCCAGGGTAGGTTATGATTTGTTTTTCTTCAGGTTAGCCGCCTGCCAACAGTTGGAGGGGGGGGGGGGAAGAAGGAAAAACTCATCTTGAGCCAGCCAGCTTAAAGCTCTGACTCTCTCTCTCATTTTTTATATTTCTTCTACTCCTGTGCAATAGAAAATTTGATGGCACAGGTGAAAACCCGTTATGTTTATCGACTGATATGAGCGATAGTGATCTGAAAGCCGTTATTTTCTCTCCACCAGGCTGTCATTTGGCTGGCTGTGTGAATTCAAGCTCGTGCTGGATTCCATTCTTTTACTGCCAGGCGGCTGCGTGATTTGTGCCGCGGCAGTCTGGACTCGGCAGCTCAGTGCTGTTTCCCGATAAAGGGGTCAGGCTCAGCCTCACACCCACCGCCGGCCCACGGTGTCACTTAGTAGTCTGTTTCCTGTCAGTCTGCTCCCAGTGAACAACAGGTCGCTCTCCCACCTTTCTTTTTTTTCTCCGACGGGTCTTCCAAAGAGCTGCCGATCCATTAACTAAACCCCTCGTGCCACAGTGTTCTCTCTCTCTCTGTGAAAACTGCCGGATGGATTTTAAATTTGTTAATTAGTCTGAGTCAACCTCAGAGGCAAAACGGCTGTAGTCACACTCTCTTCTTCATCTGCAGAGAAACACGAGACCAGACAGAGGGGACAACAAATGTTTAGTAAAATGAAATGAAACGGTTTTGATCGCTGCATCGAAGATCAGACTTATAGAGTCTGGAAAGGTTTTCTAAAAACAACAACAAAAAAAAGATGAAAGGACTGAGATTGGAAAAAGAAATGAGCTTATTTTTCTTCCAAAGGATAATTTAGCTCTGAGATATTGTTCTAGTCAGATTTCGCCGGAGTCTGAAAGACGTTTCAACATCAAATTTTGAAAAAGGTCCATCTTGAAGAGGAACCACAGCAAGCCGACCAAACTTTACAGTTTCCATTTAAAAGTTTTCCTCTTGATTCTGCCGTGTTTGAACTTCTTGCTTTGCTCCGTTTAAGTAAGTCGGCTGGCCTGGGAATACTTGACCCAAGACTAAAAGTAGAGATGATGGTTGGATGGATGGATGGATGGATGGATAGATGGATGGAGTTTTTACTTGTCTCTTGTTTTGACCTCAAACGCTCAATAGAGGGCGCTAGTCTCATACCTGTGCATTACCCAAGTGAAAAAGAAAAAAGGCACTGATTTCTAAAAACAGCCATAGAAGTTTCCAGAAGCAGGAGGGTTTAGCCGCCATCTTGCTGTTTGGTCTGAACTGGTTGTGCTGCAGGAGCTGAATTTATACTAGGACATCAAATAAGCTTATATATTAAAAAAGGATCCTCCACTCAGTTATTCTATTCATCTACACATTGATAAAACTGATCTTTGGATTTGACTAAAATGACTAAACATCATGACTCGTGTTTATTTTGAAAGGGAAATAAATGTGTACGATACATTTAAGGGTTGCAAAGATCTAGCACAACCTAGAAGAACTTAAATGATATTTTAATATTATTCCCTCTTAAATTTAAGGGGTTTAAGGTTTCCTTGCTTCAATGCTTAGTTTAAAAAGCGTTGCATGATCAAACTTATTATTTCCTTCCATATGATCCTAGAATGTTGTAATCACTTATTTTGTATATAGGTTCATAAATTGTCTAGTAATTTTTGAATACATGAAAAGTTTCACACCATTTTGCCTCAATATTTTCTGTTGCTCATTATAGTATTCAGTTAATTTTCAACACAGAACAGCACCGCTTTAACAAATTTCGGTTTTTAATGCCCGAATGAGTCGTGGTGGGTCACCTTGGAGGCTCCAAAATGGCCGGCGCACGGTTCTGTTTAATCTGTTTGTGCTTCCCGTCCTCGTCTCCATGAGCTCACAAACACTATGAATTTAATCACACGCTCCTTTCGTTTGACGCCACCATGACAGCTGCCGGTAGTTCGCCGAAGAAGACAGTCTCTTTTTTTTTTTTTTTGGCGACGCTCCAAAGTGGGGAAATCCATCAAGTTGCCGGCCCGTCTCCCCCAAAGAAAAATCATCTGACTCTCAGCTCTGCTTTGAGACTCAGTCAGAATTCAGTCAGACGTAACTCCTCCGAGGATTCGTTTTACTGATTCATTCTCAATCACGCAACAGACACGACGACGCCGCGGCGCGCGGGCAAACACGGAGCTCCTCACGTGTTCCGGCTCTGCAGGCTTAGCGTCAGCAGAGGCTACCTCTGCCTCGCGCTTCTTGCTAATTGACGTGACGGTCGCTTCGTTATTTTTTGTGTGTCTCCCATGGCTGCTCGGATATCTGATTCATACAGCTACTTTGCATTTATTTTTGCCCGAAGGCAGAACTGTGGAACGAAGTGTCAAGATCTAAAACCTTCAATTCTTGGGTATGAAAGCTGTCAATAAGGTAATGCTTTGTCAATAATACTTTAGAGTTGCTGTTAACCGTCGTCCCAGGGGTTAATCGAGGAAAGAAATGAAGATGTCATGAAAAATATTATATTTTTGATGTTTTTTTATTGACATCACATATTTTATTGTCAGACCAGTCCCAGTATATCATCATGTCCTGTGATCCCATGTGACGGGTTTTGCTTAATAAAAGGTTTCCACCCACAGCCACATTTCTCAACAAATATATTATTCCATTTTAGCTTTTATAAGACCCTTAAAAATAGAGCACAGAGGTAATAACTCAGATTTATGAGTCCAGCAGTGATAAACAACGGTGGTCAGCTAAATAGGAGCAGCAAAGTCCAGAGACAGAAGCCAGTCGATGAGCGAAACCTGAAAGAGCCGTCATTTGGTCTTTATTTAAACTTTATCCATCAACAGAGTCAACATCTCTTCAACATAATAGCCTCACAGATATATTCATACCTGTTGAACGTTTTTGTATTTTATCACATCACAGGCAAAAAAACAATCCAGCGTCTTTTATTGGGATTTTATTTAGCACACTAAACAGGCCAGAATACGCGGCAAAAACACAAAATCCTAGCAAGTATTTTTGGTCTACTTTCTAGTACAAATAACTTAATTCTTGGAATAAGACAAAATAAACTTAAAAGTAACTTTTCTGCTAAAATGTAGGAGCTTGTTTTAAGCAAATAAATACTTAATATTGATGGGAAAATACTAGTTCCATCGGCAGATTATTTCACTTGAAACAACACGTTTTTGCATTCTTAAAAGTAAAATAATATACCAATGGAACAAGTACTTTACCAATTTTAAGGAACTAGTCACTTGAAACGAGCTTCTTCTATATCTCGCAGAAAAGTAACTCTTCTGTAACATAAAATGTCAAAAGTTAGCAAAAAGTTGAGATTTTGCAATTTCTTGCACCTTTTGGAAAATGAAAACAAACAAGAAAATCTTAATATATTGTCTGCACAACCCTTCACAAATAATGTATTGAATTTGCACAAGGAACCGCCAAACCTATGCCACAAAGCTGATAAAACAAATGACAAACATCACTGATGATGGCACCAAACAGGATCCCAGCGGAGGGAGAAACTCACCCACAATGCTTCATCCAAAGAACATTAACACAGATCCTCTCATTATTTTAAGCGTAATGACCATCCCCCCATGCCCCCCCACCCACAAGCACCCCTACAAACTGACAACTTACAACAAGCAACGGGAGCTTGAGAGGGAATTAACCAGGCATATTCTTCAAACACATCAGCGAACGTCGTCACATTAGGTGTAATGAGCTCAGATGGCTGTGCTGTTAATTAATCTTTATTTTGTGCCGGGCGCTGTCCGCACCATTTTATCAGCTTGGTATTTCATCAGACTCTGCGAAAGAGTGTTTGTACTATCGAAACGTCGTCGTCCAGTAGAGAAAAACGACCCCCCCAAAAAAAGGAACTCGGCAAGCAAGTGATTGAACGGAACACTTTCATTTTCACAAATCAAAACACTGATGCTGCAGAAGCGACGAGGGAAAGAAACTGAGAAGGCACCAACACAGATAACGAAGGAACACAGAATTATCTATTTTTTATACAGAAACATAAGAACCTTGGAGCATGAAAAACTGGGAGTGCTAATATAGTATTTAATAAAATATAATATTTTATTAAATATAAAATATTGTATTTTATGAGGAGGTCAGAGAGGTCAGAGAGAGACTAACTGAAATAAGAAACTGGGAATAACAAAGCAATAAAGCTGAATACTGTGATAACTTTTCTAAACTTGAAGCAGAATTAGAAACTAGAAGTTCACAACAACAAAAAACTAACTTAAGAACAAAAATAACAATGAACCTTTGAGATTACGACAGCAGAGATATGCAGTGTTAATATACGATCAAATTTAAACTGCTCACTTTGTTGTCTCTGGGATTTGTTAGAAATAAATACTCACTGATCTTGGTAGGGGAGAGAACAAAGACAAGACATGAAGCAACAAGGCTGGTGAATTGTTTTTTTTTGTATTGTAATTTTTTATTTATTAGAAATTAGCCCCTAGCTAGCCCAAACAGACAGGAAAACTGGTTTTGGGGTGAATAAATCTGTCTCATATGTGAAGTTGACTTTTGTATAATTAGTCAGCTTTGAGAAATAAAGCATCAGATAATTCAAGACCCAAATGATTGTGTTGCATGTTGCATGTGTGCAAAGTTCTGATCAAATCACTAAGAGACGTTAAAACAAAAGTGAGATTATGTCAGAACATCTGTATGTCCCTTCTCATGTCAAATCATGATAGTACTACCACAGTTATTACACACTGGATTTATGCAGACATGACTGCAGTAAAACTCCCAGCAGATGTTTGCATCACTGTGTTATATTTGTGTGTGTGTGTGTGCGTATCTTCAGAGCTCATGCTGCTTGCTTTAAACTAACATCAAGTGGGTCGTATACAAGAATAGGAACAGCTGTGGCCTCGCTGCGCCTGCAGTCGTCTGTGTTTGTTTCTAGACAAAGTATACAGTTTACTGCAAATGTTGCACAAATAAAGCAAATTTATGGGTATGCTCAGTAAACGCAAAACAAACTCCTAACCTCATTCGAGCTAAAAGTCTTTAAATTCTCCATGGAACATCCTAGCTCATTAATTTCTAATTAGCTAGCGTCTTGCAGCCGTAGAAAAAGCAACACGAGCTGATCAACTCAAAGAGCAGATATAAGCACAAGGTGTCTACGCAAAATTTTTAGTTTTAGTTACTTTTTTTTCTACACCGGGAGTCGATTCTGAAGAAGTGCAGCTCTGGTCATTCTTTGCTTTACAGTTCTAACCATATGTGCAGACATATCTGAGTAAGAAGTAAGAAAAAACAAAGAAAAACACAGCTTAACAGGGAAAAAAGAAAAGACACACGACTCGTTTATTTTTCCCGTCAAGAGACAAAGATAACCCTCACACATAATAACAGCTTGTGAAATCCAATCAAGCCCCTTCTTACTAATCTTTTTCTTCCATACGTAATTGTAATTAATTCAAAAGATGGCTGCTGATCTGCAGATGTGTAGTTTGTATTGATTGTCTCTTAAGTAGCTTTTGTTTTGCTCTGACTCGCGAGCCGACTGCCAGGTTATGATTTCCTTTCTCCGGTTCTTTGATTGTCTCAATCAGTAACTCAGAGTCAATGTGCTTCTCATTTGCTTCTGTTACTTCAGCCTTTCTGCTAATCTATAGTGCAACTAGCATTTATATGATATACTATTTAATAATTCTGGGTTGTATTTTTTCGTTTTTGTCAACCGTATGCAACAGTAAAAAAAAAGAAAAAAAGAAATTAAAACATAAAAATACCTATACATGAGCTTTCCTTTTTTATTCATTTGGTGCATATTGAAAAGGAAGCCTCTGCACTTTCTGCATTTATAGAGAACTTTAGTTGAGAACATTGAATGCATTTTAGCTCCTGGGTCAGCTCTCAGACAACAAATCTCCAGTCAGACTGTTCCTAATGTCAAGTCACATCAAGTACCGCTGTTTTATTTTTTAAACTACTACTACTAATTTTTAATAAAACAAATAAGCGGGCTCAAGGCCATGTATCGCTTTTGGCTGACTTTGCGCTCGCTCTGCAGGTGTGCGCTTTCTGCCAAGATTGCAAAGTTCCTCATTGATCACATTGAAGGCAAATATTTTCGGCGAGACTTGGATCATTGGATGTAAACCCCCTCCCTTGCAGAAGCTTGAAGAATTATGCAGCGATTAAACCAAGTCACATAATGCAAGCTCAGTTATCAGAGAGCAGAGATATGCAGCCATGTACAGATAACTTGAAAATGATTACACAGCGGTATCTGTCCTTAGCATTTGTCACGATCAGAACAAGTGCCGCCGGTGAGTAATTATAGAATGAGTGAGCTTAATGAGCAGAGGTGAGTGCTTAAAATGTGAGTCATGTCTCCACATACTAATGATGGAGAAGGTCATTTAAATAATAAAGACAAGTATGTTCTTGAATCATGCTCCAGTTTCAGAGGAGGGGATTTGAATTTTGAATTACAAAAAAAAAAAATCTAAAATAAGATGGTGCTCATCAAGCCTGTTAAACATTTGAACTAGTGTGGGTGGGAAAGGCAAGCATGAGTTGTGTTTTATTGTTTAATTTTACCTAACTTTTTATATTCCTGCTCTCGGTGCGTTCAAGGTACAAAGATCACCCAAGTGTCCACAGATTTCATTAAAGAGCATGGCGGCTTTTATAGCACAGCTCCTTCTTGGGTGGAAAGAGAGAAATCTTTGATTAATGAGAAAATCCAGACTTTTCTAGAGTTGGTTATCAGTATGTGCGACGGAGTTCCTTCAGCTGCAAGGTGTGCTGTAGTGTAATCCTGTTGTACTCGCCTTTTTTCTTTTCTGCTGAGTCAGCCAAAGCCCAAAATCTCTAGCGATAACCTGCTATAGCTGTGACCAAAGTGCTGCAGAGCTCAGTGCTTCTCCGCACAATGGTTCATTGAGGACGCCTTGAAATTTTAGTGACTCCTACAGAAAAAGGATTTTTTTTTTTTAAGGGTCCTTGAGGACATTCTGGCTGTGCTCAGTAACTGCTTCCCTTATGGAGCCGGCTGATCCGAACCGCATGACGCGTAAATACGACTTTACGGCAATGAAACTTCAGAGTCTGGCTTTTGTATATGCCTGTAAGCACGGGGAGTTCAAACACTTTCCTGACAAACAACTCAGGGAGCAGAGCACTTTCGTGCCAGGCTCCGCTCAAACGATGGAGGGAGAGCGTGACTTGGTGAGCGATGGGAGGTAGAGGGGGTGGGGGGAAGAAAGGTGCATGACTGCGGCGGCCTCTCTGTGTCCCAGACACAGATGGACGCCACGAGACGGGAGTGCAGGCACAGCTGAGGCCTGGCAGCGTTGGAGCACTATAAGTCCACGAATCAGAGAGCTCTGGCGCTGTGCTGATGACACCGGCTTTTTGGGCACTCTGATCTCACCAGGAACCTCGGGGATACGACACACTGAGCACAGTTGCAGCAGGATTAAAGGCACTTTCCTCCTCCAAGATCAAAAGTTTTGCTTTGCCGCGCTAAAAGGGTTATTGGAGTTAGGGTGTTAAACTTTGATACGTACACGAATGACTAAGGTAAGGAACGTTGCTTTAACGGAAGAGCGGCATGAAAAACGCCACTGTTGTCACATTTGCACTTAGCTACAAGTCATAGTGGAAAATTCACACACAGGCGTTGCCTTGGACACGGAAGCTGACGCATAGTTGAAATGAAGACAGATAGAGCTGAGTACAGGGCAGTTCTGGAAGAAAAGTTATTGGACTGAGATGAAGATTTACCATTCGGAAGGGCAACGTTCCGAAACATACAACCAGAACCTAGAACGGCTTGGATCGAAGCATCTTCATGTGTGAACGGCCCAGCAAAATTTAGGATCTAAGAATCTGTTGGTTAACAAACTGAAGTTCTGAGACAATCTCCATCCAATCTGACAGAACTCGATTGATTTGCAAAGAGCGGGTAAAATGTTTCCCTGCATTATTGAGTAAGCAGCAGCATTATTACAGTCACTGAATTTGAGAAAAAAGAAAAGAAAACCTTTCAGACAAGAAACCTTTGTTGTCTAGATGTATGCATTTTAAGAACCTTGACGCTAAATGAAAGATGCAAATAGAAAAAAATGATGCCAGAAGTGACGTCGTCGGGTTCAGGCTCACCGAAACAAAGGCAAAGGCATTTTTCTACCTGGAGATTTGAAAACAACTTACACTGGGGGGTTTCAGCAGGAAGGAAAAGGCAGCAGACAATAGTATTATCCACTTCTGATCCATTTTGTGATGGGAAAAGAATGAGAAAAGAAAATGAACACATTGCCTCAGCGTCTCCCCGAGATGGGGAAAAAGAAGCAGAGAAACAACTTGACAACTGTGAAATTCCTAACAAGTCTGGCACTTTGGATCTGCTGCACAATAAGCTTTCTGTGTAAAACTGCTAATAAGCTGAAGTAGGAGAAAGACGACATGCAGCAAAACTATGCACTTCCTATAATCCGAATATGCATCGCTGGGGAAATTTCTGAATGCAGGTGGAATGAGCGAGCAGGCAGAATAACAAAAAAAAGGATTTTTTGGAATTTTATGGATGGAGCATTTCACAACTTTATTCATTTCCACTTCTCCACAGAAGCAACTTTTAGGGGAGGCATTGTGGAACAAGGTAACTCCACAGACCAGAGCTGGTTTCCAAGGTAACAGCGAGCAGGCCTCCTTTTGGATCGAACAGCTAATTTTCACACCTGTACCCTTCCTGCGTCTGCAGAGCTATACAGTATTTCAACAGGCTTCATTCCCGCTCACCTAAAGCCTTCTGCAGCTGGTGAGTAAAGGATGAAACACCTGAACAATACAATAATGCCTTCTCATTCTTTAAGTAATGTCACAGTTGGCTTTTTTTTTCTTCCTTACTCATCACTGACATGATCTCGGTTTGTCCCATGTCATTTATTTCTGGGTCCTTATCTGCTCTCCTTTCCGTTTTGTAACCACTGTCCTCGGTGTGACCGTCGTGATTCCTGATTCAAATAGTCTCTCCAGGGCCCCTCTTATCACGGTCAGAGTGGCCTAACTTTCCCAGTTTCTCCACGTGAAATCCTCTCTCTAATAGGTCTTATTGAATCCTACAAGAGCTTTTTACCCAGTTTGCTGTTTCAAACATTCAGATAATCTCATGACATTGAGCAAATGTCTTGATCTGTCGGATTTTGTGTTGGATTCTGACTCCAGAGTTATTAAAAAAATGTTTTCTGTTCTAATTGTTCTGTAAAATAAATCTAAGACAATTTGCATAATAAGGTGTGATTAAAATGAGACATAATCTGTGTTATAAATGTGCTGTTCTCTTTAGGTGTTTTTTTACGGGCGCCTCCGTTCAATTTCATGCACAATCAGTAACTAACTTACTTCAGGTTGTTTTTGAAATAAGTTTTGTTACATAATATAAATTGTAGTTAATGTAAAAATGGTTAAGATTGTAATTTATTCTGAAAGTGTGGAAATCCTGTGCAAACAAGCTGTTGATTCTTAGACAGATAAAAACAAATGTACTTAGTTTCTGTGCTGAGTAAATGTACTCAACACTAAAAGCACAACAGCCTCGCCATTCCCTTGATTCTACCTTTTCACCGTGGATTGAGACAACAGTAAGGCAACTGGGGTCTCAACATTAACCATTGTCCCAAATAATTAAATTTGGTACAGATTTCCCCCTCTTCTCCAGTAAAACCCTAAATCCTGTTCCATCACCTATCTGTATAAAAATGCTTGAAGAGTGTTTTTTGCCTTTGAATGACCAACTCTCTGTTATTCCTATATCAATTTGATACAGTAGGGGCTTCCGTACTTCCCATATCTGTGTCCTCTGACCTGAGTGAAGTTGCCCCCCCATTTTCTTCAAATCAGACAAAGTTGGTGTCAAATGTTTGTGCTACATTTGTGCTGGTTTGTGCAGCAAAAATGTTCGTTTGTGCCGCTATCATTTTAAAGATAGCTTGAAAGCTTGATCTTGTTTCTCTGCAACGAGACGGTCTGTCATCGAGACTGATGACAGGCAATGACACCCTTAGTGTTTTGCTTGAGCACAGCCTGCTTGGTCTCTACGTGGCGAAGTAGTTTGAAGCTTCATTTCCTCATTTGGTATTAGGGTGAAAACAGTCTGCTGAAGTCCAAGATCCCAGTGAAGCTTTAGAAACTTCAGTCCAGCTGGACATGTTGGTGATTGAGAAAGAACTCAAAAATAATCTGGAAATGAAACATACAGAGCTTTGAAGCCACAGTGACAATAAGAAGAGAGAATACAGGATTCAAGCGGATAATGTAGACGTTATACAAAGTCAAAGCCTCAGTGGTCTCCACTAGTCCGTGGAGCACTTCGGTGCTACAACCTCCAAACTAGAAGTGAGGCTCCAGAAAATTAATTCCTATTTTTACCTTTTTATTTAGGTCATGACTTTCAAATACAGCTCATCAGTGGATTGTTTTTTTCCCCCAGGTCTTCCACTTGTCCTTTTCTCCTCCATTTGTCCACTTTAGGTATTTTAAGAATGTGCTGCACCCCATTCAAACATATGTCAATTGGTCAAGAGTGCACAGAAAATATATATGAGGGACGTGAGCTGGGAACATGGCGAAAAAAAAGGGAAACTTTTACCGACCTTCAACAAAGGCTGGAGAGTTACTTGTTGAGAATACTTCAAAAGATGTTCTTCACTCTCTGAAAGAAAACTCAAATAATGCCTCAAGAGTTGTGTAACATTGCTCTACTTAAAATAACTACAAAACACTCTGTAAGGTAGATCCACTTTGTCACACACTCCAAGAAGTCTAAAGGTTTGGCAGCTCAAATCGAATTGAAATAGACCTTATAAACTCGCCATCGTGTCAGTTCATCAGAGGTTTGCTTGCAAAAGTATTCACACATATTTACAGAATTAGCTGCCACAAACTTCTTGAATTTTAGAGGGATAGATGTGACTGCAGGGTCAGGCTGTGGTTTGGAACCCTTACAAGGGCTTGTACAAATCAAGACAACATAAATACGGAAATAGCAAATAAAGACGACACGAATTGAGACGTTCACATTCCAACAGAACACCACCGCCATTAAAAAACAGAAAGCTGACGAGATCAATTAGCTTCCAAGTGTTTAAATGTTATGTTTAACCGAGACGATTTAAAGGGAGAGAGCTCTGCGGAGCGTTTCAGTTTAATTTTCCTCAGGTTGAGCGTCCGTCCTCCCAGGGCCAGTAACCACATGCAGCCTAATGGCACTGCAGACGTTCTAATTTGTGCACATTCTAATGACTGCTTCCCTGGGCCCTTTTGCAGTTTTCCTGCAAGCCATGTGAAGGTCAGCTCGGCGTCAAAGCTGGCATTAAAGGCGATCTCGGTTGTTTGGGGCCCTGAAAGTTCACACACACAAGCAACATTCAGACGGTCCTCATTTGTACCAACCTTTAATAGGACATTCGTGCTTAATAATTGACATATATGCCTAATGTGCACCTTCCAAGTGCAGTGAAATCAGCGCAGGCTGTCTATCATGAGAATTATACCATATAGCTCTCCTTACAAATGGGATGTAAGGTGGGTTATTTTCTCCAGGCAAAAGAAATGTGTTCTCTGCATCAGGGAAGGTCCTTTTCATCTCCCTGACATGCAGCAAACAAGGCTTTTATTCATTTTAGGTGTTGCGCTGGGACTGTATGTTCAGTTTTATCACACCAAATGTGAAGTATCCATCAATGAAAGCCAGAACCACATGTTTGAAACACACCGGGGGCAGCGCGATAAATATGATTTTCAGGACAAATCCACTCTGGTCGTGACTTTATTATGTTCATCACAGCCCAGAAAACCTTTCCTGTCTTTATGTCCCTCTTTTCTGCTGTTGGAAATCAAACAATGCACATCCTAAGAAGGCTGACTAATCAAGAAGGAAGAATTGGATATGGAGGGCCGCAGGTCAAAACTGATCTATAGACTTTTTTCTTTCTTTTTAGATATTCAAACTGCGTAATTTAGATTAGGAAGACCAAATTAACAATGAAGTCAAAGTTGCCAAATGGAAAAATGAGTGCAGACATAATGAGGAAATTCTTCTTTAATTAACCTTGTATTGATCTCTTTATCCTGTAAGCCGTTCATTACATTTGAATTAAAAAAAATATGCATCTTTCATTATCTTTCGCTGAGTTGTAAGACAAGAAGTTATATTTCTCACTTAGACATGACTGCGCATAACAAATATAAATGCATCAAACCATTTATATTTTATCCTTTAAACATAAATGCTCACACAATGTTCCTATTATGAACATTAAATAAATGATCTAAAAAGATCATTTTATTTCGCAATATTTATCATGTCATGCCTTGACTCTTTCACTACCTGAGGAAGTAGGGATCCTCCCATGAAGGGCCTGTTGGGTGAACCCCTCCGTCATTCAACAATGAACACGTGCATGAAATCCATTCAGCATTTTTAGTATATATTTTATCAGAAATTTAAGAAGTAAAAAAAATTATCTATTAGTAATCAACAGATGGATTTTGAGGAAATGCATAAATAAAGATGCAAAGTCAATTAGCAAAATATTGATTAATTTGCCTATAATCAGTGATATGGATGTCAAACATGGTAAAAAAAATTATTTTTGTGAAATGGATAAAAAGTAAGAAATCCAACTGTTATAAGGCCAGTAAATGCATCCACCAGCAGAATATGCTTTGATGCACTTTTTAGTTTTAGAAAAATCAGAGGTAGGTAGGATCATATGCTTTGATGTGTAAACTGGAGCAGTCCAATATCTTCTATTGGATTCAAAACTACGACTTCTATCAAAGAAACTGCACTGTTTGTTGTCTTTATTTTATGTGTTATGGTTCTTAGAAAATGTTTTTGAATCAGTCAGATTGAGAAACTCCAGCAAGGACCTCAAAGAAAAGTTTCATTTGGTGTCTGGGAGGAAAACCTTGATCAGTTAATCTCTACTGCTGAGATACCATTGTTCTTTTTTTATAAATAGAGATTTTGTGAATTATAAACTTGTTTTTGGAAGCCTCTGTAATCACTGTAATCCATTTCTGTCCATGTTTGATCAACCAAAACATTTTATTGTCTCAATCTAAGGAGTTTGTGGTGTGTGCAAGAGAGAAAGAGAGAGTTTGAGTCGTGGCTCTTCTCCTCCTCTAGACTGTGCCTCTCTTGAGCCGTGGGCGTTTTTATTTATATCTTTCCATATTAGTTTATTTCTTTATGTTGAGTGTTCTTTTCTTGTTCTTCTCCCTGTATATTTTAGCTTGGACTCCTATTTTAGTATTAGTCTCCATCCCTAGTTAGTAAACCCTTTTGTTTCTATAATCTGTCTCCCCTTAGCTCCTTCCTCTCCACTTGTCTGTCATTCATTCTGCTGATTATACTCACCTGGTTTCCATGTCACTAATCACACCTCTACCCCAGTTTCATTCAATGCTGGATTCTTCTTTTGCTCTCATCCTAGGTCCATGGTGTTCACTCTGAAATGTCCTTTATTGTCCTGGTCTTGTCTAACCACCATGCACTTACTGATACCCTTAATGTGTAGCTGAAAAGTTAAGAGTTTTGAATTTGCTAATTCTATTGAAACATCCCAATAACACATATCCAACAAACTTCTGCTATTTCAAATATCACATATCAGTTGAAATGGAAACTGCACATCATGCTTGTGATTTTTTTTTCTTCCCATCAGTTATTTTCCCCCAGTAAAGCTTAATTTCAGAGCCTACTCACTCCTATATGTCCCGTCAAAGCCCCTGAGAAACAAAATGCTTGTCGGTCTGAACTTGTAATCAATAACAGAGCACAGGGACAAGAAAACAAGCTTGGCTCTCATCGACACATGGCTTTCGCGTTTCTTGTTTTGTTCTGGTTCATGTTAAAGTGCACTTGCTACAAACTCGTGCAGTAATTGCGATTAAGGGCGACAGAAACAGTCGTGCCAGGTGAAAGGAAAGCATCGCTTTGCGGCCTATGTTTGGCAATTTAATAGACCTAACAGCTGGCCTGACCTCTGCTGAAAAGCTGCAAAGCAAAGTGCTGCATGCCATTGTAAAACCCATAAAGTCTGATAGCACACGGCACTGGGTAGACATGCCCAGATGTGTGTTGTGTGGTGTTTATTGTATATATATTTT
>CAEGAF010136510.1:0-51334 GCA_903067075.1 Micropoecilia bifurca | reverse complement strand
TATATAGAGAGAGAGAGAGAGAGAGTAGGAGAGAGAGAATTGTCTTTCAACTTCACAAATATCCACTACTTTACGTTAGTTTATCACAAAGAAGTTAACATCTTTGCATGGTTCTCTGCCTACCAGGTGGGATTTTGCCTGAACCTTTCGAGCTCCAGTTTCCACGAACGCCACAACATGGCCTCAGTATTTTTCTTAGCTGTTCTGTCCAGTTCTCTGGTTCTGATTAACTCTCCCGACTCCGTGTGAAAGGAGGAGCATTTTAATAGCCCTGCTTTATAGGGGGTTATACTACCAGGAGCTAAACTGCCACAGGCCTCACTCCTTGATGTCTTCAACATGGGAGCTTAACTATCTCTCTCTCTCGCCCAACATCTAAAGCCTGGTGTTAAACTCAGGTTTCATTGAAGCTTAAGATGACAGATTCTTCTGCAAACAGACTTCTGTTTTCTCCAATTTTAAGTCTTAATACAACTTTATTGCATTAGTCTGGGCTGCCCCTTTCTCTGCAGACTGTGTCAATAAAGACTGTTCCACAAGAAGAAGCATAGAAAAAAACCCATGTGTTAACATTTCTAGGAATACGAAGTCTTTTCACTTCGGCCAGCTTTTCAAACAGACTCCGTTGAGCTACGAAAATTTTTTCCAACGTTAGCACCTTGGATGTGGGAGCTGACAGCGGCTGGCACAGACAGTTAAGCTCGCTGCCTTTAACCCCCCTCCTCCTTTTTAAGGAAAGCGGAGAGAGAACTGGCAGGGACACACTGGAGGCCACTGATGGATGAAAAGGGCTGTGGGATGAAACCGGAGGAGAGAGGAAGATGAAAGAGGGTACATGCTCCCAGTCGGAGGTGCATCTGACCAGTCAGGGAGCGGCCGCTGCAGGTGCCACAGGCGCTGCCAACACTCCCGCACCGAGTCCCAGATCAGGTAAATTAAATCAGATAATCTAAGATTTTTCTGTGTTAAACAAAACTTTACTTCAAGTAGGCAAAGTTACTCTATAACAAGAGAAGAGCCACTTGCTTTGATTTTGTGAGCTTAACAAACATGCGGCTGAAACTTCTGACTTTAAAACCTTTACAAATCATCATAAATCCACATCATCAATAATTTGCTTCAAAGCGCAGCTGGGTTTCTAGTGCGTCTGCACAGTAGGGGGAGTTCAGGTCATAAATAAAAGAGCCTCCACAGCGCCTCCTGGTCAGAGACCAATACCCTCTGATCTCAACTGGAATGAGTGGTGGGTAAGGCAGCCTCATGCGGACATAGATTGCAGATGTCAGAAACGGACAGCATGTGTCTTTTGATAAACCACTCAGTATTGACATAAAGAATGAAAGAATTCAACCCAGGATTCGCTTTAATCCTCGTTTGTACTGGTTTGACTGGCTGAAATAATCACACGCCGTTTTTTTTTTTCCTTGACCTAACTGGGCCTCAGAAAATTGAATAAAAGTTCTTCAAGAGGAACTTTGTGAGTTTTTTAAAGAAAGCGAGCCTTCAATCCGCAATCATCATGTTGACATTTGATACTACATTTGAGCTGGACTTCAATAAATGTTGCTGGCCTCATTGTTTTTTTGGTTTTTTTTTATTGTTTTGAATGCATCACGTCCAGAAGAGGATGTTTACAGCATATGTAGTGCAGTGTAGTCTCCACTAAGTACATTGGAGGCACTGGGACATTCACTGTCTTAT
Source organism: Micropoecilia bifurca (assembly GCA_903067075.1). NCBI lineage: Eukaryota > Metazoa > Chordata > Actinopteri > Cyprinodontiformes > Poeciliidae > Micropoecilia > Micropoecilia bifurca. The sequence continues at coordinate 49,633 of CAEGAF010136510.1, read as the reverse complement.
CCCAGAACAGCACCGCATGTGACAGGGTGAAAGATCAAACCACCAACTGTCCAGCAATTGGAAGATGATTACCAAGTGTCCTGTTTGGGCTCTTTGTTTAAGGTTTACTGGCCAGGAGAGCAAGAAGAACTGATGTTACAGAGACCAATACATTATTAACACTAGCATAGTCGTAAAATGACATTCAACATTGTAAGAGAATATCAACATGTTCTTACATTTAGCAGCATTTTATGCATACATATATTGTTTTAACTTTCAAACATGAAACAATTTTGAAAAACATTTTTGTATTTCAGTTTCATAATTTAAGCTTGGACAATAAAATATTAAAATTATGAACAAACATCAGGCTCCTTGAGTTAAATAATACTAACCTGTGCCACAACAGGTTTTAAGCATAATATGCATGATTTCTACATTAGGGCCCTTGGCCAAACAACTATCTATACCAGCCTGTATTCAAGGTTGTCATGATAACGACTGAAACATGGACGGATGTGCCGTGTTACACTGAACTACTTCCCTTGCTGTTTTGGGTTGTTGTCGAACAGCTTCATCATCTGGAAGATTCAAACTGTTAGTGTAGTTGGTTTGTCCTCCTACATTTAGAGACTCAGCTAGCATGCCTGTTATGACCAGCTATTTTTTTATCATTTCAACTCAAATTTCGACTTTACACTTCAAATGGATGGGTAGTAATGAAAGATTACTATTAAGCAGAAACGTTTCGGTATTTCGTGTATCTGCTGATTCACAAAATCTTAGCTTCCATCACAGTAAAAAGAAAATCCATCCCAACATTTCAGAGGCTCAAAATATTTTCAATCGAGTGCTTAAATAGACGCGCTTGTCGTTAGTGTCTGTAGCCAAACCCAGACACTCATTCTAAGCTTTTTGTGTCGCATCCTTACTCAAACTGTGGAATGTTTCTTCTAATCAACAACAATACAACGAGGACGCAGAGGAAGTGGCCTTAGGATCGATTGTTTTAGTGTCCCTCACGCAAACACTGTCAAACACACACACACACACACACACACACACACACACACACACACACACACACACACACACACACACACACACACACAGTCATCCCATTGTTGCCTGGCCAGACAAGAAGCACAGCAAGCTTCACCTCTCAGCCAGAAACACCCACAAACAGCCCCTGGTGAGTGCTGATGGTCTGGTGTGCATTAGGATGTGATTCAATAGGCACAGGAGAAGAACAGAGATGTTTTTTCCCTGCTGGAGGAGCTTCCTGTTCTGCAACGTAAATGCTGCTAAAAATACTTGTTAACCCTTGTCCAGATGTGCATTTTATTGGACATGACAAAAAAAAGAAGGAAACAGGAAAAAGAGCAAGAGAACAGCGAATGCTCAGTTAATGGAAGCAATCCGCAGTGGGTTGACGACATCTCTTGCCTTGTGGGGGATGTTTAAATCTAACGGTAATGGATCAGTTAAATCTTTGAGGGAGAGAGAGAGAAACCCCCTTACAAAGGCAAACTTGTGAGTCAGTTAACGTGATGACTCAAGCTGCACTGCTTTATAGCCCTCGTAATAATACTGTTCTCAGCTAAAAACAATCTGCCCGCAGTCTGTCAGTGGCACTGAAATGGTTTGGCTAAACATACAGTAAAGTAAAGTAATGTAATTACGTTCACCTCCCTCTTCAGCATGGAGTTACTCTGAGATGAAACTTGGAATCATTGCACCCTCAATATTGATCCTCGTGTATGCCTCAAGTCAAAATACAGATGTGAAGCAAATTATGACATGTGCCATGAAATGTTAACATCTTTTATCCTTTGCATTTTTGAAATAAATTATCAATAAATCCTGTAAAGCCCCAAATAAGAAAGACATATAGAAATTCTTTGCCGCTTCATGTTTGGAGTGTAGCTGAACACGACGCTCCCCTCAGGTTTCATGTTTGCCTTCTCAGTTTCTGCCTCGGTTTGGAAGTTATGTTGAACCAACGGACATGTTTTATCTCCAGTTATTATTCCTCGTGATCTGTCCTTCAAATTATGACTCAGTCTTTTCCCAAAATATGTTGACGGTGTAATGAGATGCAACATTTCTGAATGCGAGGTGACCACATATAGACTCATGATGTGTACTTATGGAAAGTTTGGGTCAGACAAACGCATAAAGCTCCTTGAGAAAGTAATCACATCCCTTAAACTGTTTCTTCTTTGGTCGAGTTAAAACATAAACTTTGATATATTTCATTTGGGATGTCACAAAATAAACCAACAAATTAACGCATAATTACATGGCATGCACTGTGTTCTGTGGATTAGTATTCAGTCTTCTTATTTCAATAAAATCAAATGCAACTATTAAAGCTGGTAAATCATCCATATGTGTGTTATTTAAGTTCAGTTAAAAATACACCTATAGAGAACATTGGTGAACAAACAGCATCATAAAGACCAAGGAACATACCATAGCAGGATTGCTTATAATGCACCATCCCATACTTTTAAAGTCTCATGATTCATTCCTAAAAAATGGATGGAGTATAACACAGCTACAAATCTACCAACACATGGCCATTCACAAACAACTAACAAGGACGCAAAGGGAGCATTAACAATGAGAAGCAGCCATGAAACCAATGTATCTCTAGAGGAGCTGAAGAGATGCACAGCTAAGGCGAGAGGTTCAGTTTATTTCCACGGTGCTAATTCACAACAAAGGTCTTCTTAAGACACTTTACAGAAAAAGTCAATTTGATCCATTTATACCAATATTCTGAGTCTGGTATTTTAGTTACCAAGATAAACAATGCAGCCAGATTGGCGAAAAGTTTTCTATCTGAGCACTGGGTAGTTCAGTTGGTACAGCAGATGTGCAGAAACTATAGTCACGGTTGTCCCGAGTTTATTTTTGGTCTCTGGACGTTTGCTGAAGTGCCAAACTGCACTGTCTTTAGACTGAAAACACACGTTATTATTGTAGCATTATTGTCCACTCCACAAAAAGTGGAAGGTCTTTTAATAAGACAAAACCAAAAATGAGCATCATCCCTGTAGTAAAGCAGAGTGGTGGCTGCATCATGCTGTGGGCATACCTTTGGAAAACAGAAAAAAAGGAAAGCTGGTAGGAGTTGGGAGGAAGGAACATGGATGGAGATTACCTGTTAAATGCCTGCAGAAGCAGCATATGACCAGAGTGGCCCTGTAAGCCACAACCTTTCAACGTCTTTATCTCACATAATGAAAATAATCCAAAACTCTCAAGATCTATAATCTTATCAGACAATTTCAACCAATAACTCCAGACTTTAACCCCTGGTTCTGGTGCTGAGATTACAGAATAAGCTCGTATCAAGCTTGGACAAGGAAAAGCTTGCTTGATGATTGTTCTGCTGCTGATCACCAGGGTGTGCTCATTATTTGACAAGCCTGTACAAATAGCTTGGATAGAGGGGGAAGCAGTAATCCCCTGATCTTGCTCAGCGCGAGGCCACGACCACATCTCTTCCATGCCAGGGTGTCCAGATGGCGGGTAGGGATATCCGCTCCATCTGCCAACCCAGAGAAGTGCAGCAGCCAAGCAGATTATGGCTTCGCTGACACACTGATCTACAAGCATACCTCCAGTGTACGAGAGAGAGAGAGAGGAGGCAGGGGAAGCAGGCAAAGGTTTGCACTGGCCCAGGAACATCCTGTCTGTATTTATATGGATATATGTTTCTGTTATGGTGTGAACGTGTGTGTGTGTGTGTAGGTGTAGGTGTGTGTGTGTGTGTGTGCGTTATCATTTCTCACCGAGTAAGGGACATTTTTCCAACAAACACTATGTTGTGAGGATCCACTGCATCTTACGGGGCCCAAAGCCCAGGCCCCATAAAAAACCTGCCGTTGTTAGGTTAGGGATTAGGTTCAGGAGTATTGCGTGACCTGAGTTTAGGGTTAGGTTAAACAAACAAAAAAAATGAATGGAAGTAAAAGTGAAGTTCTTTTGAAGATAAAAATGAATGCTGTATGTGAATGTGAGTGTACTCTGTGGGCTTTGCTGTGCCGGTGCTCAGAACAGAGCGTTTTATTAGGAAGGACAAACTTGCAGAACACAGCAGCCTGGTCAATGATCCAAGAGTGGGAATTTTTAAAGCTGGAGCTGGCTGATGTGGAAAGCAAGTGAAGGCAGTCTCTGTCTGTGTATTACTGAGTGGGGCTAAGAGGATTAGCTCGACGCCTCTGCCTACCCTGGATACCCAGAGCTGTGGAAATCCCACGGCAACCAACCACAACCCCCATCCAGGTCAACTAACAGTTCCCCCCTCATCCCGGCTCACCTCTTTTAAAAAAATAAAAATATGAAGTGTGTATGATATGCAGTCACAGGCCATTAACCTTAGTCTCCCAGGTTTAGTTCAATTTATTTTATTCAACCACAAATGAAAATGGAAAATGCTGAAAAGCTGAAAAGTGAAACAGAAGACCAGGCAACAGCACAGCAGTTACAGCAAAACAAATACATAATAATACACAACATTAACTGGAGGACGTCATTTTGTAACTTTTTCCTCTCAGGAAGTCACATTCACATTAGTATTTTGTTGAGGTCCTGGCCCATTCCTCCTGAATGAACAAAGTGTGACAGTTCCTACTTCAGCAAAACAACCCTGCAGAATGATGCTGCCACCTCCATGCTTAACAGTTAGGATGGTATAAGCACCAAGCTTTTCCTCTACATGTAACAGAGATCCATATGGTCCAACAGTTCCACCTTAGTTTCATCAGACCACAGGATACATCTCTAAGATAAAAAAAACAAAAAAATCTTTGTCTCTTTGATTGTGCAAACTGCAATCTGACTCTTTTATGTTTCCTTTGAAGTAAACGCTTCTTCCTTTCTCAAAGCCCTTTCAGGACATGTGGATGCAGGACATGTTTCACTGTGGATAATGACACTGTCTTACCACTTCATTCAGCATCTTCAAAAGTTGTTTGGCTTTTGTTCTGCACATTTTGAACCAAAACACATTCATCTCTCAGACTCAGTACCTGTCTCCTTCTTCAGTCGTAAGTTGATTGGATATTCCCATTACATCTATAATTGTTTCAACAGATGAATGCAGCACCTGCAACCATCTGGAAATTTCTTCCAAGGATCATCCAGACTTGTGCAATACCACGGTTTTCTTCCAAAAAGAGTTTTTGAACATCAGTCCGTGGGGTAGTTTTATGGAATGGATTAAATGATGAGATCAGATAAAGTACAAATATAAACCAGCTTAAGAAACTGTTCAAAAAGGAGCTTATTCGGAAATATGTTGAATAGGATGGCTATCTCAAAGACTGAAAATGCTATTGTTGATATTAAAAATGAAGGATGAGAATGTGAGGTCTAATTGTCATACAATGCGTAAAATTGTATGTTTGTGGGCCTGATGATTTGTTTTACTTTCTTTTTCTGTTTTTCTTTTTGTCTCTTTGAAATAAATGAATTGGCCGATTTGACCACTAACGTCAAATAAAAATGGAGTGTGTTCCAGGTGTGGCCTAAACACAAGTGAGCATCTAATTAACTCAAATGTGTCAATTAACCTATCAAAAATTTCCAAATTTGTGACATCATCATCTGGACTTTCCTTCATTATTGAAAGAGATAGTAACCATTCTGTATCTAAACTTTTTAATTCAAAGAAAGTTATAAAACATAAAAAATAAATCTTTTTCTTGCTAGATTTTCTGATAATTAGTAAACAGAAACAATAATAATTATTATTATTTATCTGCTTTGAAAAAGAGTGTGAAGGATGACTATAATTAATCTTTCAACATGTGTCTCAAACGAAGCCACTGGTTTTGCGCCTCTTATATGTCATTATGTCTAAATGTTATTTGCCCTTTAAGAAGAAAACTGGGCCTCAAACTTCCAAAAAAAAACAAAAAAGAAAGGTGTCAAAACATGAAACATGTGTCTCCATAAGCTTTAAATTCTCCAAATATACCCTGCTAAAATAATTTTAGCAATTACGAACCCTTATTGAACACAGATGAGGGCTTCTAGTCTTGCAGATTCAGACGTGCCTTCAGACAAAGATCCATCAACATGGCTTGGAGAAACTGTCAAACCCAGAGCCAAAATGCACAGGCAGCCAACTCATACAGCTGCTCCATAAAACACAGACACTGACGCCAGAGCCATGACCGTAGTTATAAACTCTTAAAACTCACAACACAAGTGAGAGGAAACCCAAACAGAAGTACAGACAACGGGAGTCTCTATGTGTGGAAAAAGTCACCATCTGGAGGATCTGAAACCTAATATAGTTTTCACAAGTTTCATATTAAAACCAATCTGCCCTCACAGTGAAAGACAGCATCAAAAGTTAGGACAGGAAATCATAAAATCCGTTCTTATTCCCTGACCTCTCTCCCTGGATCAATCGGGAAGTACTGAATGAGGGGAAGTGTTGCCTGCCTTGGCATGGAAGAGCAGGGAAATGTGCACAGTTTTGAGAATGCGAGAGTTAAAGGGGTGAAGGGGCGAGCATGTTAAAGGTGGATTAAAGCAGGCGGCAGAAGAATGCAATGAAACCTCCAGCTGTGTCGGCAGCTGCAACTCGTCCCCCAACACAAGACGGGGATCAGAGGGACAGCAATGGCAGCTAGCAGTTCATAGCCGAGGGCAAGACTCCCCCCTGGTGCGTTCAGCCCTATATGGCTTTATGGGAGACACCGGGACAAATATGATCACCGCAGGCAGGCAGACAGACCCACGTACGAAAAAAGAAGCACACACACACATGCAGAGGCCAAAGAAAAAGAGCCACACAGACAGAAAACAGAAAATGGTGTGCAAGCAACTTTAAGTTGTTCAACAGCTGCCATGGCTAAACTGTGAAGACGAGAACATTGTGGCAAGGGTGTTTTTTTAAGAAAGTTTTACAACAATGTAACAGCAGTCAAAAGGTCAAAGCCGTCAAACTGCGGTCATGAAACAAGCAGGCAGATATTTAAGGATTACTCTTGAGCAGCGCAGGCTAGTTTGGGTGAATATCGACATTCCTGCTGCCAAATTAATTACAGAGTTTGGATCATGCAAAGACGAAAACAGCTCCCAGAGGAGCAATGCAGCTAAAATGGCAGTCTGGTTCAGAGAGCATAAAAGTGCAGAATGTGTACTGAAAGATCAACCATTTTTAAAATTGGGGGAAAAATTGTTAGTAAGCACTTTGTAATCACTTAATCTACTGGGGTTTTTGTTAAAGGAAGCGGCCTGAGTAAACTATTAATCTTTAAATTGCATAATCTGTATATTAACAACAAATAATAATTAACATTAAAAATGCATGTACTGGCGCCCATATAAAACGCATTGTAAAGCATTGTAAAAGATTTAATCGTGTTCACAATAAAATTTGAATGGTTGAAATAAATTATAAAACCACATGATACATTTTGCAAGTCATCCATATCTGCTGTCTCCAAATTCTAAAAAAAAATTAGCAGAAACTTTGGAAATGAGTAGCAGTGCCAAATTGCTTGTTCTTCTTTTGTTGTTGCAAGAAGAAGCAGTAACATTGACATTTATTTCTCTTCCACACATGCTCTTTCATGCTCTTGTTTAGGTAGCATGAAATGTTTTTTGTTTGTTTGTTTGTTTGTTTGTTTTTTCTTATCTGGCCAGAAAACCTTCTTCCATGTAAAAACAATAAAATATTTGCAAGGTGATTTTGAGTTTTACTTTTTATTTAGCATGTTAAAATGACAATTCTAGCATTTTTTGCTTTTCCTGTCCTGTAAGCATGATGCTTCCACTGCCATGTTTCACCTAGACGTGTCATTTTCACGTTATGCACACTATTTTCAGTCTAAGTTCAGATTCCATCAACGTCTGAGGTTTTAGATGTTCAAATCGACTAAATTCAGTTTTATTTTCGAGGTAACAAAGTGAGTCAAATAAATTATTTTCAATGTAGAACAAAAATGCAACTTTTTCCACAAGGCAACACATGTCATGCAATGAACATAAACCATAGACCATGCTGCTTCTGGTTTACTCACATGTCCACTTGGCAAATTCAGATGCAAAAAAATGGCATAGTTGAAAAGTAGCAACATCTTAGAACAACATGCAATTGCAGGAAAACAGCTGAGCATTTCAAAATTAATTTAAGATTAACTCTTTTTTTGTCGTAACTATTTAGTGTCTTTAAAAATATCATGATAGTGTGTTGCATGCTTTCACACAACTACCTGCATTGGACTTTCAAGAATCCTTAAGCCAAAGTTAAAACATGCATAAATACGCTAATATGACTTAGCGTATTTAAGACTTGATGTTGATAAAAAGTATTTTCCTTAATGACTTGGACCTTATGAAAAGCCACAAATGCTGATTCTGAAAACTCATAAAAGACATATTCATATGGAGTGTCTCATTGATTAAAGAAGAACAAATATACAGCTACAAAACATACTGTACCACAGTCCTCATCTCACTATCAATGTGTGCAGAATCCCAACAGCAAAGGAAGCAATATGTAATATGCTAAATATTCCAGGTACCATAACATTTAAACTCAACATGTAAATAATATGTCTGGCATCAACATTCATAGTTTTTTATACCCATATCTGATATAGATTGCAGCTACCAAGGTCTTACATCGAGAGATAAAACCACTGTGAAGATTAAAAAGTAAGAGTAGAAATGAATGAAATGTGAATGAGTTGTAACTGCTATAATATTCAGCAATATTATTGCATTGTCATGTTATTTTCTATTATCGCACACCCGCAAACAAATCTAAAACTCAATGTTGTTATAACAAAAAAAATCAGCATCTTCCTTTTAGAAAAACGGTTTGCTCTGTTTGAGCGTAAGCCATGTTTCATTAGTTTGTCTTTAATTGCTCTGAAAGTCTCTCATCGCTCATATAGTCCGTGGCCTAAGAAGAATGACATTAATCCTTCAGTTAATGTTCCTCATGGAGGAGCAGAGGAGTGAGTGGGTGTATGAGTGACACACTTACAGGGATGTTATGCATCTCCAGCTGCGAAACTCAGTTTGCTCATCTCTCTCATCTCTCTTTGGGCCATCTATCATTCGGCTGTCTTGCCTTCATTTCTCCTTTGAAGTCTCGGCCTATACAATGACTCGAACCCCCAGTTTTACTGGAGCACACCACGGACTGGTTAAGCCAAGTCTGCCTTGCTCCGCCCTGCAGAACACTTCCACTTCCTCTTCAGTAATTGTTTAGTAGGATAACCAAGTTAATAAAGGTAAGAGCTACTAGAGGGCATATGGGACCAATGGTTGCGACAGTGTGGAAATGGAAATAGTGTTGCTGAGATCCCTTTATGGTAGCGAATGGTAAAGACAGGCTGGTGCTGCCACAAAGCATTTAAAAGCGCACTGGTATGTGACCTGTGGGGTCAGGTGGCCAGCTACCAGCTGTCACACTCTGAACATATGTGTGTGTGTGTGTGTGTGTGTGTGTGTGTGTGTGTGTGTGTGTGTGTGTGTGTGTGTGTGTGTGTGTGTGTGTGCATGTGTGTGTGTGCCTGCATGTTTGCATCCACCCCCACGTGATTGTGCTTGAGAGAACGTCTGAAGCCTTTGCACGCTCATGCGGGTTAGTGGGATTTTTTTTTTTGACCTACATACTGCTCTCGACGATCAGGTCCAAAGAAATCTGTGTTAATCAGCGTCCTTCTAGCCAGCCTCTCTGCCGTTACGAGCAGAGTGACAAAGCAGACGACATTAAGACTTCTTTGAGCTGCTTCTCTCCACTTTTAGCTGCTTCCACTTATTTCTTCTTAGCATAATAAGACAGTGATTAGAGGCTTTTGAGCATGTCGCACTAAAAGGCTACCATGTGTATAAATTTGAAAAAAATAAACTAAGTAATTATACTTTTTAATATTGAACTATAGTTCACATAGACCTATGTTTAACAATAGATATAGAAACTTTGCAGCTCAAAGAAATGTTAATTGCTTGTCAGCTTTAGGCTTTGCTTTAAGGAGTGAAGAAATTGTCTCAGTGTTGATCCAATCCTAGGTATTGGCTCAGGGTAAAGACAGAGGATTTTTTTTAATAATCGTTGGATGAGTCCATGACTATCCTCCACCTCACATCCCTGTTGGTGGTGTTGCCTCAGTCATTTTATATCAGCTGCACTGATAGACGTTAGTGGTTCATTTCCTATATGGAATTTGAAGCTGTTTCTTTTACTCCATAACCTTAATTGGTGATTTTGTTACTGACTGCAGAATTACCTTGAAGAGAGATTGTTATGTGGTATTCTGGATTGAAAAGGGATTTCCTGTTAATAAAATAAAGGAAATGCGTCCAGATTTATTATCTTTTTATGATGTGTTTTTTTTCTTTCCTTCCCAACATCCACATTTTGTTGTGAAAAACAAAACAGTGTCTAATTTATCTGAAGACGTGTACAATTTTTTAAATCAACCGAATAGTCTGTTAGTTACTGTTTTCCAGCACATATCATAATAAAATAAGATTTGATAGATTATCACATGCTTCATAAGCCTGATGCTCTAGGTCCAGATTTCATTAAATATAGAAACTGTTTTTATCTTAATTGCATAATTTAAATGTGTAAATTCAAGTTAAAAATTCAAAACAAAAGAAAACATAGTACATTTTTCCATAATATTCTCTATTGGTGGTTTTAATGTTGAAAACATAATGCTATAGTGTAACAAATATGAATATTTTTCTAGATGAAAGGTCTATTATATGCTAGTTAATTTAAAAATGTAAAAGCAGAAAAAAATCAAATATTTTTTGAATGCATCAGGTAAAACATATTCTAAAAACTAGTGACTTTAAAAAAAAATTCAATAGATAGAGGGCCATAAATTACCACCAAATTAAAAATTTGGGTAACACTTTATTTGAAGGGGCGTGCATAAGACTGACATGACAATGTCATGAACATAAAGAAGTCTTTATGAATGTTTATGACAGTTGTCATGTAGTGTCATTCGGTAAATAATGACACTTTTAATGCAATGTTGCAGTAAAAGTTGAATTGAAAGTCCATTAAAAATGCCAACTTTGCATTAAATTATCATAATTTACAAAATCATGCAAAGTTGCCACTTCTTTTGAAATGAAAAGAAGAGCTTCTTTTCATTTCATTTCCTGGAGCTGCTGCCATTGCTAAAACTACAGGCAGGCTGCAAATCTAAACCAGCGCAGAAAATCAACGTCATATTTCACAACCTCTCGTTCTGTTTGCTAATTGGCCCGAAAGAAATTGTACAAGAGAAATCCAAGTCAGTGGGAGAAAGTCCATACTGTCTAAGCAAGATTTTAATCAAGCAGAGTTGCACAGGAAGGTAGTAGTCAGGGCTATAATTAACAGGAACCACATTAAAATGTACTAGTAGGTGAATAATCAATACATGGCATTTACACAGAGAGTTAACAAGCTATGGTCAGCCTTGTACTTCAGCTAGCTGCTCAAGACATGAGTTTGTCTTCAAAACCATGAGAAAGGCCCTGCATTTTTTAAGTGAGGCATAATGAGAACATGAGAGCAGCTTCTTTAACCTTAACCATGTGGCAGCAGTGAATTAAGTTGTCCTGCAAATACTACTGAGAGTTTGTCACTGTTAAAATGAATACTCCAAGTTCACCGCACCATTTTTGGTGAGTGAACAAAGGACTTGAACTTGTTTTTTTAAATTAGGTAAGACAATTAAAGTACAGACATTATCAATAACCGTTTCCTTGCATTTAGTAGTGGAATATCGCATTACTTTGAGTTTGTTGAGAAGGTAAATCTGTCGGTGTAGTGGAACAAGAGTCTGCGTAATTTCGCAAATTTAGCGGTTTAAAACATGTCCAACTATAAAAGTTCATACCAGTAAATTGAGCTGTACTAAAGATGGCGGAATTGTAAGAAGTTCCTGTCCTTTCATGGTCTTGTATTTAAAAATATCATGATCAGCTGACCTACCTATTCAGATGAGTCAGACACGAAAGGCAACGTCTAATTAGCTTGTTTGCTTTACAGAAATCCCAAAAAATGAGCTCATGGTGAAATAAAATCTTTCTTAAATAAATAAGAAAACATAAAAACTGATGTGTAACACTTTATGATCTCAACCCATCATTTAATCAGAGTGAATGCAGAGCTGCACAATATATCAAATTGCAGTTATCTCAATATCAATATGTGCAATAATGCAATTGTTAAGAACTGCTTGGATGAACTATAAGGTAGACCACTATGCATTGACTTTGCATGTACATATTAGAGTTTGGTCAGTTAAACTGAGTTTTAAAAATTCTGTCCATACATGTAAAATGCAGAATTCAGTCACTGACATGTGAAATTTCACAGGCAGTGGTAAGAATATAATAATAACAAAAATAGTAAATAGAGGAAATTGTAATATATTTACAAGCAAATTTGTTTTTGCACTGTTCATCAGTATTGTATTTTTTTTCTTTTTCTTTTCAGATCCCCACCCAAAACTCTCTCAGGTGCAATAAGACATAGGTATGAACTGAGCCCTTACCTCTAGAGTTGGTAGCCACGTCTGCCACCTTCTGAAAGGCATCTAAAAAGGCCACAGCTGCCAGAATAGTGGTCCTGTAAACACAACGACACACGTTCACCGTACTCTGACTGCACAGAGAGTCTGTAAACATTGCATAAGAGTTTTCACCACTGAGGGTTACTGTTCATCCAGACCAACGTCTCACCTGAGTTGAGAGTGCAGCTTTGTAGCCTTGGCACTGAAATCTTCCCATACGGGGTAGGAGCTCTGGTGAGGAAACAAAATGGAAAAGTTTGAAAGTACCTGAGCAAGGACATTACGGTGCAAGAGCACACTCTGTTAAACACACACAGTAAGTACGTGTTGGGATTTTATGAAGACATAATGTTCCATCAAAGGGGGAAAGTCTGGAGCAACGTGACAAAACGTTCATTTAAACGGACAACAGTGTAGATTTAAATCTGCAAAAGGCTGTGAGAAGTCAGAGAGCGTGGCTCCTTCCCACAGAGCTCGAAAAAAGCTGAAATATAACCCAAATGTTCTGATTTGTCTTCAAAAGTTTCGGCAATGCATCTCGTCTTCTTAAACGATGAGTTCACATTGAAACTCTTTATATCACTTTCTAAGTAGTGGCAGGATGGACTTGTCTTTGAAAAATCTGGATTAGATTTACCTCTGGATAATCACACTCTGCCTTGAGCTAGAAGTGCAGAAGCCAAACATTAAAAACATTCAAGGCTAGATCCCATTAAAGCAATAGCTTTAGCCCTGGAGTAAAGAGAGGAAAGGCATAACCCCTGTGCGCCTCTTTAATGGAGATGAGCCAAAAAACCGAGGTTACACGTTCAGACTATATATAGCCAAAAGGCAATCTGGGAAGTGTCTCGCTCCTCATCATTTCTGGTGTAACCTCTGTTCTGGCAGTGACAGAGGTTAACTCCCAGCTTTCCTCGGATTTCCCTACGACAGTGATTTAGGAGATATCCTCTTCGAAAAACATAGAAAATTAAAACTTCGCTAGACTCCTTCTAGGCTTTCTGTTCGTGCTTAGCTTCAACAGGTGCCTAATTAGTTTGTAAGGTTTGTGGCTCCCAGGGGCAGGAGGTACGCGCTGCCAAAACTGCCGAGAAACCAGAGTTAAAGACTTGGGCGAAGACATGCACAGCATCCCAAGGGCATTGATGTTTTTTTTATTATTATTATTATTATGTTCATTCACATCCTAATGACTTCAGGGAAGTAGATGGAAAGGTATACATTAGATGAAGAGAAAGAGGCTGCACCTCCCCTCATCTTTCTCTGAAGGGTGATGGTAAAAGCGTTATCCTTGGTCCTTAAGGACAAAATCAAAAGCTTTCACTCCAGAACATGCAGAGGCCTGTAATCAAAATGTGCCACTCGGATCTGATCAAATTGCTGATCTAATTCAGATGAGTCACCGCTGTCATCACTTCAACCTTTCATCGACTGTTCCCTCACCTCCCACTCCGCTTTAATTCCTTTCCCTTTTAGCTTCGTCAGACCATTATATAACCAACAGGGGCCGGTCGTATCGCAAATATTAGAGGGAAGGTTAAGGACTTTTAAGCTGATTTCGATTATGATAGCAAACCTGTTGTCATTTTAGATTTACCTTGGTTTTAGATTATTAAGTCTTCAACATTTTACAAAATCTAAGGTAAAATGCAATTTAACATTTTTAAGGAAAACATTTTTCAATACCTATGTGTAATTTGTTTTGTTGAACTGAGTAAAACACTGTTAATGCCTTTTCAACCAGCTTTAGCTGAACATTTAGCAGCCCAACACTCTTCAGTGTGAACAACGACCGAGGGCAAATGTCTTCATTTGCATGATGTTCATGCAGCTCACCTGGATTTAGATAACCTTCGTCTTTTGTATGCTGAACTTAAGAGACTTAAAGGGATAGTTGTTAAATGTAGTTTATGTCTTTGGGCATTAGTGCCACATTTGAAAAGTGTGGTCAGATCTAAAATATTTTTTTTGTAAACACTAATTACAGATTCCTCAAAGCACTATTTATAACCTTGATTTGCAAAAACTAAAAAACAGATGTATAGTCTAGTGTCTTGCTTGAGAACTCATTAATATGCGTCGTCTCTTTTCATTAACTGCATGTATTGTTAGACCCCTGGTAATTTACCCAGAATCCATCATTACTTAGGTTGGAGCAGGTTGGAGTTGATCTTACTACGTGAAGAGAACATTGTTTTCTTTAAAATTATTTTCTGTCAAACTACATGATGGTTTTACATATTACAAAAGTAACACAGCAGTTTAAGTGAACCCTTCTCTGTTGAATTTGATATTGTTTTACTTTTACTATGAGGCATACAAATATCTAGCTCCACCTACTATGTAAATAATCATAGGCATCTTTATAAATAACCGTCCAATGCATCCACCCTTTTAAAGACTTATAGTATCATTTTCTTATAAACCATTATGATGTTTTAGTCTGGAGTTTTTTTTTTGAGACAATATAAGTCTGCGTTGGTCTTGGCTCCTCTTGAACCGTCATTAGTTTCAGGCTCCAGGACAAACTAATCTGAATTTATGTTTGACAAAGACACCAAGAGAGTTGCTTAGTCAAGGTAAGACATTAACTGCTATCCCTCTAAGTCTGTAAAGTTCAGTACACGTAAGGTGCAGATTGTCTTGAGTTTGTCCAAGAGAACTGCACAAGAGTCATGTAAATAAGATTACTCAACACCTCGTCATTGTTCACTAGGAAGAAGAGAACAATGATTGGTAGAGCATGCCTCTATTGCCCAGCTCACAGCAGTGCAGTGAGGTCAGACCTTATTCTCAGACACCGGTCAGCAATACTGTGCTGACTAAGGGCTTTAGCCTCATTCATCTGGGTCTCTTATCAATACACAGACTGCCTCTATCTGAGAGCTAGCTGGTCCTAACATAAGCACCACAAAAGAGAAGTGTAGGAAACTAAATCTGAGCAGCCAAAAGCTGAAGGGTGATTTAATCTGAGCCTGATGTGGCCCAATGGTATAAAGGTCCCTTGAGCTTTGGATCAATAAGAAACGCACCACTGAGGCAGAATGTACAACTTGGTGCTTCATTCGTTTGCAGTGCTGAGTGGTTTACAAGGACGATGTGGGTCCTAGACAATGAGAAGGCAGGGAGCTGCCTGCAGGCCTGATGGATATGTTCACACTTTCCATCTGTTGTCATGAACAACAACAGACCACCCTGGTACAACTTTCTTGATTTCATCCCCCATCCCCCAGCGCACACACACGCATCTCAGTAAGTCCTGCTAATATCACTAAAAAGATGAGAACTTGTTTATTACATGTTATCTGCCAGATGAGTCAGTTCAACATTTGAGGTCAAAAGTTTTTGCCCTGGCCGCTAATCAACATCTTTTGAAGGTAGTGATTTACTGGCACAAGGCCAAACATCAGGAAGCACAATCAATAACCTCTCAAGCCTGTTTCTGCTCAAGAGGATGAGGTGATGAAACTGTTATTTCCTTTCAGAGCGTCCTTGCCAGATTAGGGTAATCTGGGGTCAAATGTCACACTACCATCCTCGTGTGTTGTGATAACTGAAAATTATGTGTGCATCTTCTGCCTTACTTATATGATCCAGAAGAATATAAGAACTCTCTGGATTTGTGTCAGGACCACAGGAGAAACTCCAGTAGGCTTTTCTTTGACATACGACAGAATTATGCTTTCATCCGACCAGTTTTTGTTTGGTAAACAGGCTGGTACACCGGCTTGACTGTTGTGGCAACCACTTGTCTGACGGACCTGCTGAACACTATGCAAATAACACAAAGGGAAACATGTTTCATCCCTCAGCCTGTCCTGCCGCGGTGTTCCGTGTGGGATGTGGGGGGAGGACCCGGTGAAACAGACAAAGGCAGTAAAAAAATATATATATACGCGTCTGCTTAGCCACCGTGCAGCTACAAAGGTCAGACCCCTCCACCCCCACCTCACCCCACCCCACACACACACACACACACACACACACACACACACACACACCCCAGACTAGCTGAATGTATGCGTGTTTACCTTCATGTCGTTCACGATGGCCTGGAATAATCCACCCAGCGCTCCGCACTCCTTCTCCACAGACTCCATGGTGTCCAAAACAAACAAAAAAGAAAGCTAACGAAGAAACCAGAAACAGTCCGGGGAATGCCAAGGCTCAGCTTTGTTCACTCATTAAATTCGTCGATGCTCGTTTCGATCATCCGGAGGATGCGAAGCCCACACCGCCAGCAGCAGCCTGCGGAGCGCACGAACAAAAAAAAAGAAACAAAAACAAAAGAAACAAATGTGCGGCTCGGGGCCACCGGCTGCTCCTCCAACTCGTTCCGTCGCTTCTTCGCGTCTCTCCGGGAGGGTTGGAGTTGTCCGTCTCGGTTGGGACTAAAGCCGCCGGGAAACGTGGAGGGCACGTGCACCGTGGCTCCTCATAGTGAGCGCAAATAACGCAGAGCGCACAGTTTCGGGGGATGGAGGGCAGGACCAGGGGCCACGACACACACAACGGGAGACGGGATCAATCGCAGGGGGGGGTGAGGGGGACGCGGAGACGCGCTCTGTTGTTAATAGCGGAGCAGATGTCTCGGAGATGGAGTCTCCCGTAATTCGATCCATGGGAATGGAAAAGGGGCAGGTCATTTTTTTCTCTTTTTTTTGGGTGAGGAGGAGGGCATAGGGAGGAACACCCTCCTCCAGCCCTCCTTCCTTTCACCCGATGCAAATAAAAGTAAAACCCTGTTTTCTTCTACAGAACATTTTCCTGACATATGCAAAGCAGGATTTCCTCTCGGTTTTATTTGTATCCGAGCTTCCGTCCGATAATGCCCAGCTTTGCCTCGCTTGTCTTCATTCTTGAACCCGTAAAGAGAAACAGTAGCACGCGGCTCATTATCGTCTCACCGGATTAAGCGCAACACGAGAGAGGTGTTGGTGACTTTCAAATATTGTAAAAATGTTTTATTAAACGCATTAGTGTTTTATTAAATGCATATTATGCCGCGTATATAACTAAAACCCATATATGAAAAATAAATTCTGATTAAACGTAATTTATATTGTGCATTTATTTCCCATCAAGGAAGTTTGGTGACGGTAACTTCCTGAAGGGACACACCCTGAGCATCTCCCAGCTCAGCACACGGCTCATTTTCTTATGATTTAAATGTTTGGCTGGGTTGTTCTTCTTCTGGGGTGTGACAAGTTGAAGACATAATTACTTCTCTAGCCTTGATAGTGAATAAAATGTTGATTGTATACGATACTGTTTGTATTACAATTGGTTAAACTTCCACTATTCTGTCCATTGCACCTCTCTTATCAAGCACATCCTGGGGAATAACTTGAAAGCGTTTGATAGACGGTGGTTCCTGAAAGGGCAAACATCCCTATCAAAATAGCAGGTTTGTGACACTTATTACACTGAGAACATGATAAAAACTTCCCACACGGTTTTGAGTTGTAATTTGGAAACAGATCCTGTACAATTACACTTTAAAGTTTTAAATCTGATGTGCGGGCTCTAAAAATAATACTTTGCTAAAACTCCTTTTATCCATCTCAAATTCGGATGTGCTGTCAGTTTGTTCTGTATTTGAAGAACCAGAAATAATCAATCAATCAATAAAATTTTATTTGTCAGCAGCAAGGCATTTCAAAGTGTTTTACATCATTAGATACAAAAACACAGTCATGCAACATTGAATTAACAATCAAATAAAGGACTGAAATAATGTTATGATGATTAATAATAATGGTATAAGGATATGTATGTATGTATGTATTTAGTTTAGCACTACATATTCAATTGGAAATGTCATGGTAAGGAAAATTAAGTGTCAGGAAATGTGGAATAATTGGCACCAGAATTGCTGGTTTTGATACCAGCAATAGTATCAAAACCATATATTTTTTATCTAATTATACACTGAGTGAATATGGAACCATGGTCACAAAAAATACAATTTTTTTAAAAATCCAATGACACCACAAGAAGGAAAGTGGTTGGGAGATGATAGCAACACTGAAGGAGCTGTAATCATTTCCACATAGATCTGGTTGTTTTCTTCCATTTCTGGAACAAAGATAACTATTTTGGACAACCATTCTCTCTGGTTTTGGATGCTCTACAGCTAGAAGGATTTTTTTCCAATACTTTTTAACCATAGCAACAAGACAGTTTGCAACTGGGATTAGCAGTATCACAGGTCTGTGGAAGGTCAGGAGATAGAGGAAGTTCAGGCCATTTCTTCCATTGCTCATGAAGTTGGACGTTCTGGTACATCTGGAGATTAAAGTGCAAAGGATTCTTCATGAAATGAAGAACATTACAGAGCATCCTCTTCCTCAAACTATGATACGACAACAGAGTATTTTCAGTCACAGGCTTCTAAAGATTTGCAGTAACACAGGCTACTTAGATATTATATTAGATATTATTCTTTCCCACAGAAGGGAACAGTTATAAGACAGAAATATCTACAACATATTTTTAAATTTTGAGTTAGAATGACATTGAACTCACTCTGGGAGTGATAGTGTATTTTTGAATTTAACTGAATTCTACATAAAAAATAAATTAAAAACTTGCTGAATTCTAAAATTGTCTGAACGTAGAGTTAAATAAATGTCTTTTCTTTCAAACGAAACATCAAATTCTGGATAAACCAGATCCTCCTGAGAGAATGTGTTGGTCTGAAGAAACAAAACTAGAACTTTTGGTCATCAATTCCAAAATGTACATTTAGCACAAATCAGCATTGGGCATCACAAAACGTGCAGACTTCCTACTATGAAACATGGTGGTGGCAGCGTCATTGTAGGTGGTTACTTTTCTTTGAACCTGGGTCTTTGTCAAGTAGAGAAATCGTAAGCGATTCGTTTTGACCCCAAACCTAATAGAAAGATGTGTAACACCCTTAATGATGAAGGGTGATTTTTTTTTATTATTTTTATTTTACCAACATCAAACTGAGTCCAAGCATTCATCCAAATCAAGAGAAGATTGACTTCATGAGAACTCTTGTAAAGTGGGGAACATGTTATGAAGTCAAGATGTGGCATGCTGATAGAATCCCACCAAATAAGATTATAAAGCCATTCAACCCACCAATCTGGGTTTAGCATTTCACGATAAGCTCCACCTTCAGAGGGAGTTAGAGGCAACCAGGCTCGGTCCGTTCTATATTTCAGAGACAAAACATCACCGCCTTTTACGACACATCCATAAGGTCACCACACAGCATTCCCAATAAACATCCTGTCTCCCCTGTACATCTGCCACACACACTTTTTTCTCCGTCATTCATCAGTTTTATTTTTAAACCACAAGACAAACGTCAACGCAGAGCACAACTCAAAAATATCCACAGGCGTTCTACCCAAAGAATTTACTCTTCAGTCTACAATTTTAATTCAGACATGTTGTTAAATCTATTGTTGTCGTGTCACGGCTCTCTTTTATCACATCATCCTTTCGGCTTTCCCTCCCCAAAGGGTCATGTCGCCAAAGTTTATTTACGAAGCAATTACACGATCAGCATATGATACCCTTTGTTCTTCCTATACAGTAGGGAAAAACTGCCTCTGCTCCGGGTATTTTTGGAATAACCAGATATGCCACTTCCTGTCATAAGAGAGAACTTAAACAATAGTAAAGCAATAAACACTGAATACTGCAGGAGCAAAAATGAATCTAAGAATGACCCAAACAAAAACAGAGTCATGCTATCATTTTATTAAGTTGTGGAAACTAGATTTTGCAACTGTGTCTGGTTTGGTAACTCCTGCCCACGTGGACAGACATGCAGAGAGAGACTGGGACCGGAGCCTAGTCTCTCTCTCTCTCTGCTCTCACCACAGGGCTAACTGGCATCTCTGAGAAAGCAGCTATAAAACAGAAAATATCCCCTCACAGATGATGACATTCCTCGCCACCGCCATCAACCCCCTCTGTTGGAAAAAGGGGGTCTGTTCTGTTCTCTTCCATACTACCGATGTGTTTGCAAGAGAGTTGGGTTTTTTTTTAATTCAGGATGGGTTTTAGTTAGGAAAATATGCAAAGGTTTCTGTTTCGCCTCTCTTCTCTTTCTCCAGTAAGGCTGAACAACTGAAAGCAATCATCAGTCCTAAACACATCAAGCTGAGCAGACCCACAAGACTTTGGAGGGTTATATAACTCTGTGTGTGAGGGTTTTAGCTTTGGGGTAAGTTTTCATCTAACATTGTGAGTGAATGTTTTTAAGCCTTTTTCCACATTTTGTTTTTCTGTGGTCATCAGTCAGACATTGGGTCAAGAAATACTTAATATCCCAGTGAAATGATTTTGGAATGCACTCATTCTATTTTATAGATTTTGTCATCTTACCACTACAGACCTCAAAGTACTTTACTTTATTGGGATTTTATGTGATAGGCCAATACAAAGTGGGGACTGATTGCAAGTTGGAAGAAAGAGAATATGCACTACATATCAGCATTAGCATTAGTATCTGCAGATGTTAGTTATTTTTTAGTTTATCGTCTCAGTCCAAAAAAATAAAACCAATGTTTCTTTTTTTTCTTTTCCATCTTGTTGTCAATTATGTTTCTGGAAGGGGAGGGGTTGGTCATGTGGTCTTTGTTTGGTCATGTGACAGGACTGTGGGATGTTTAAAGCTGCAGGAGGTAACTTTTCTAATTTATATATTTTTTTACATATTTGTTCAAACTGACAGATAATCCGCAAAAACAAAGTGAAAAAACCATCAAGTTCCTTTGAATCCTCCCTGTGGTTCTATTGCCATCTGCAGAAACACAACAAATCAGAGCCAGTTTTAGCATTTGCACCGTCAATCTTGCTTGTGTATGAGCTGCTCATACCCTCTACTGGGTATGAGCTTGCCTAGGTTAGTAAACATGGTGACCAATGACAGCAAATAATCAGTTTTCCTTTAAAGTTATTTCTGAACCATTAGCAGCAGATGCAGCAGATGCAGCTAACCAGCAAATCTAAAGCAGCGTTTTCACAACTGAGAGTTCTTTGTTCTAAGGCCGATGGTTCTAGCCTGGCCTTTGCCTTGCAGCACAGTCTGGGCTTTCTCCCACCAACTTGGATTCCTCAGGTTGATTTGAATGACGTCGATTCTTCTGTACGAAGCAAAGGTTGTTAACAGGGGACTATTTTTTTTACCGCGCATCAATGGTGGTGACAGAGATAGGAATGTAAACGCAGTATCTATGTTCAATCAATATCCGTACAAGCTTGTATTCAGTCCTTCTGGGCTGGATGTCCCACAGATGGATGGATGGAAGTTAAGAAACTTTGTTTGAACCTTGCGGTGAGCTCACCTGTGGGGATTCGTACATACCATGCAGAATGTTCTGGTTTCCTTCAAGAAGAGGACAAACCTCAGTCGTGCTGAGCATGCACACTGACAGAAGAGAAGTGGATTATTTGATACTGGAGAAATTTGTGTGGCTTAACTTTAGTCCTGTTTTTCCACCACAGATAGCTTGTCACTAAAGGAATCCGTTCATATTGAATAAATCCAAGCTGTTGTTCTCCGTCTGCGAGGGGACAGCAAACTTTTAACAGCTGACTTTCAAGCACAACCCCATCAATCCTTTTTTTATGTGGGAGTGAAAGAAAATGGGTCCTTAGTTTCCGTAACGCTGACAAAATCTGATAAACATTCCTTCAGCCAGATGATTAATAAAACTTCTGTTCATCCACAGACTTTTACTATTATTGAAAATCTTCCACAGATCACTGTAATATTAATACATGCTGCAAAACAATTGCAATGATTCCTTATTATAGCCATTATCAAAGATCTATGAATCGAAGCAATACTTTTGTGCAAATTTTACTCCTCATTGGGACCTGATTTACTCAAAGTAATTTAGGGGGCCCATTTAAGGAAATTGGATATTTATATTCCTTTTTCATTATATGAAAATGATCTCAAATCTAATGTAACCCTGCTCAATATCCAAGCTTTAAAAGCTTTGGGATTTCCTAACTGCTTTGTTTAGGTATATTGCTACCACTAGCAATACAAAGGGCTAAAATATTTTTAAACAGTCACTGTAGCAAGATGTAGACAAAATAAAGATGTGTTTGTGTGTGAATTAAGATAAAAATAGAATTGCAGAAAAGTTTTCTATTTCTTTTATTTCTAAAGTTTTAATCTGCGTGCTGCCATGTTGAATTTTGAGGTTGAGTTTGGGGAGAGATCTCCAGTTTTCCTAACATGACTGTTAAATCAATTTAACATAACTGTCAGATGTGCTATTTTGTTATTTACTCTTGTTTTTATTGGAAACATATCATTTTGTTGCATGGAGTACAATCGATCAGACCAGTGTGAAAAAATCTTTTTAGTAATAATTTTCACAAGTCATTTGTCTAGGAAACTGTCTTGTTTGTTTGTAGTGGATCCATAAGCAGAGAGGCAGATTCTATGGTGACGGTTTACTGAAAAATGATGTTTAAAACAAAACTTACAGACAGTCAGGTGAACACAAAGACAAGAGACAAAACAGGAACTGGGTACAGGAGGCAAATGACCAGAAGTAATAGCATCTATTGGGATTACAAAGGAGGAACCAGCAAAAAGCGTGATGAGAGAAAGGTTTAAATACTTTGAGAGTGACTGCTGGAACAAAAAAAACCTGGGCTAATGAGCTAACAGGTTGCAGGTGGGAGAAAGAGGGAGAGAGAGGGAAAGAGAGAGAAAGAGAGAGAGAGAGAGAGAGAGAGAGAGAGAGAGAGTGAGGATAATGGGACTGGAAAATAAATCTAACATTAGAGAATAACTAAACACATGAAACATAATGAAACTAGAGTAACTAAGAAAGGACTAGACATGAAAAATGAATGTAACTAGCAATATTAAGAAAAGATGGAACCAAAGTGAAACAGAAACATGGCTGATCTAATCAAAGACAAGGAACAGAAATTAACAAAACCAACTCAAACAACTCAAAACCCTGACATGAACAAAATTACATAAAACAGCTAAGAACAATAATATTTGTTTTACAATAATTAGCTGACTCAAATTATTCTTTAACAAGAAAAAAAACAGCTTCTGAATGTGATACACATGTCAGCACATCCCAGAGCCAATTAGAGTTGTCCTTGGAGAACAATTGCAACCTTTGGCATGCAGTCTTTATATATAGTCTTTTCCACAGGAGTTTTCCAACAACTGTTGGAAAACTATGAAAGGACTAATGTAAACTGAACTGGCCACAGACAGGCTCTCTCAAGAGGACTTTAGGATCCCATTCACTCCTTTGTTACATCTCCTCTTCTTTGACTTTCATCCACCAGTTTGCTCGGCTGTTCTTATTTTCTGACCTCCACAGCTCTTCCCTTCAATGCAACACTCCCCTCCTTTTGTTTTAGTGCTTAAAAAAATCTCACCATCTATTTTGTCTTTTTTTTCACAGCCATGTTTCAGGATCCAGTGACTGGGGACTCTGTTGAAGTGTGAGGAGATTTCCCCACTTTCTCGTCTGTCTGAAAGTTTCGCCATGTTTTCCCTCAGCGGTTCCTGCTCTCTTAGTGAGAGACTGAAAAACACGCTCTCCCCTGTGGTACATGTTACAAAGATCAGGCCTGTGACAGCGCAGAGGCTCACGTAACGACTGCAGAGGGATGGAGGGGAGAGAGTTTACGAATTTAGGCAAAAATGATGATAGAAAACATTCATCTTCAAGGTGAACCACGTGTCTCAGTTTGTTGGGAATTCTGCTTGAACTCAGCACGAAAAAAAAAATTATGAGCAAAACTAAAAAAGAAACATTACTACAGGCCAAGCTTTATTGAAAATTATTTCCTTCCCTTTAAACATGGGGAACAATTATACTCTGCTCCTTGTAAAATAAGCAAGCCGAAAACTGACAGTATTCTTGTGGTAAAATTATATGTCTATGTCCGAATATTAAGAAGTTTATAATCGCTCATCATGGGCATGAATACTATATGAATTTAAGGCCTTTTAAGACATAATGTAAATTAACCATTATTTCTCAGGGTGGAATTAAAACACTGCATATAACTGCAACAAATGTAAAAAAAAATCTGAAGCTTTATTGAGAACATATACAATATACATTCCTCCCTAACCTTAAAGACGGTACAAAAATGATTTTCTGTTCGCAACCATGAGCACCCATGTGAAAATATTGATTAAAGAAGTATTAAAATAGCCAGGCTTTAGCCTGTCGTAACCTGCAAACTACTGCAGTAACAGTCCCTCTGCACAGTGAAGCAGTTTGCATCAGCATCCACTGAGAAGCTACTGATCACAAACAAAACTTTTATGATGTGATGAAGCAAAGTAAAACAAGAGGTTTGCATAGATGAGCCAATCGTGGGTTGGTGTTAAGCACGGTGATGGCAGCATCCTGCTGAGCGTCTGAGGATCAGTCTCACTGCTTCCTCACAAATGAACAGCCAACACTGATTCAGCTGGGTGCTACAACAAGACAGCTGTCCCAAACACACATCAGAATTGCTTTAAAAATAGCTAGAACATGCTGATGCTAAGCTTCTAAGCAGGACAAAAAGGTGTGTGGATTCTTCACAAATTGCTAATAAATATCCGTGCAAATATTTGTGGGAACAGATTTGTTCATTTGAGACTTTAGGTCTAATTTCAAATGTGTCGTTTAGAGAAAAATAGCACCAAAAAAAACATCATACAATGCTAATGTTACGTTTATTTCTATTATTATTCAATTTCAATATTCATGCGATCTGTTCAAATGGATCCTTTGGATTAATATAAACCCTATGTTAACGTTATTCCTACACATAAACTTCAGATTGATAAAGCTGAACCACACTGACACTTTTGAACCAAATTCTCGTCATTCTCAACACACATATCCTATCTTTAAATATCTAAAGTCACATTTCAGAGCTTCGACAAATATATTAGCATGGACAGCAACCTGACAGCTTTTTACTTCACCTCCAGGCAAAAAAAAAATCCAGTCAGTTTATCTCTAGTGAGTCCTTGAATCAGTATATTTTATCTTCAGCAAGGACGTGACAGAGCAAATTATCTGGGTGATAAAAACCCTCTCACTCCTGACATTCTGCTGTGACTCATTTCAGCTCAGCCTGATGCTCCCTGATGAGGATAACGATAGGGGCTACAGGTTCAAGTGTATTTATCGCCTCTTCAGCTATCAGCATTCCTGTCTTTTGTAGAGAGAAAAGACATTTCCAGGCTCACCCCGGTTATATTAATCCTTCTCAACTTGGTATGCAGAGGAATGAAAATTGATGATGAGCACATCCAAGATTCCTGGACGACTGTGTGGATCGTACCGTAGTGAGGTTTGCAGAGACGTGTCCCGCCCCAGACACATAAAATAAACACAGTTATAACTGACATTCCAGTCTAAGAAAGGAGAGTGACCCAGGTCAGATCACTGTTTGAGCATTGCTGCCATTCCTCATGGGCTCCCTCTGTAGTCACTGTCAGTGTGTGGATTTCTGTTTCGGATTCTGCTCCGTCAAGGGTTTCCATTTGTGTGCACATTTTTCTTTTTTCTTTTTTTTTCTTTTTTACAATTTGCCTTGTTCCAACTACAAACACAAATGGCTTATATTTGGTTTTTGTGTGCGTTTGTATTCAGCCGTGCCGAGTTGCCCTGCCTGTGTCCCAGCTTTGCTCTTTTCACAAGACTGAACGTTCTGTCCAGGCCTAATATGAAAAGCAGATCATATTCATATTCTAAAAGGAGCCTCTGTGAGTACCAGCTTTAACTCTTAGCACAGATTTTTATTTGGATTTAAGCCTGGGTCATTCAGACATAAAATGTCATTCTGTTGAGGCTCTGGCTGTATGTATGGATTTGCTGTCCTTCTGGACGGTCAACCTCCACCACTGTTTGAAATGTTCTGAAATCCCAAACAGCTGTAATTAGCTTGATCCATCTTTCTATCAGGTGTTGAAGAGCTGAAAAGCATCGCCACCCCATTATTATGCCACCATTGTCTCTATTCCCAGTGTTAGGTATCCGGATAAACAAAATTAAAAATCTAATTTGTTTCCATCTGACAAAAGCAACAGCTTCCGCATATTTTCTACCACGCCCACATGACTTTTAGCTAACTCAAAATGAGACTTGGTATGTTTTTTGTTTTGTTCAATAATGGCTTTCTTCTTGCCCCTGTTTCTGTTTTGTCTGATTAATGAGCTCCTTGCTCTACTAATTAGTTTAGATGGACAGCCATGTATTGGTAGGGTTGCACTTGTGCAACACTGGGTCCACTTTCAAATAATCTGCTGAACAGTGCTAATTGAGATGTATGAAGATTTGTCGATTGAGGTTAACTGTTCGCTAATTAAGGGATTTCTGAAGGAAACTGGTTGCTCTGGGTTTTAGTACGGGTCTCAGAGTAAAGAGGTTTGGGCAGTAATGAATTCTACACTTTTTTAGAGTCTTATATGTGAAAAACATTTTCTTTTTTCTTTTGACTTCACAGCGATATGCCATTTTGTGCCAGTCCATCATGTAAAACCCTAATGAAATACAAGACTGTTAGTCGTTGTGATGTGACTAAATGTATAAATGTTAGAGGAGAATCACTTAATATTTCTGCCACACACTATACTGCAATTCATTTTGGAAAGCCATAGTTGTGCACATAATGATTTTAAGGAGCCTGTGTGATTGCTTAGTGAAGTTTTCATCAATAACAATCAACGTTTTAAGTGTTTAAATTTGGCAGAAGCTGAAAGAAAAAAAAATTGTCCAGCAAAGAACTAAAGCAGGACTTGAACAATTAATCACGTAGTGTCTGCCAAGTTTTCAGCCATCTGATCGTTTGGCTCACTTTACTGCTCCTGTTAAACTGTGTTATCTTTGGCGTTTTTCATAGATTCTCGTAAAAATATGGGGAAAATATGGGCTCACATTGCTTGTGACTTATTGGCAGTAAGAAAATGCCAAATATTTCAACTCTTGGACACCCTTTTGATTGCGGAAGCCTTTCATGCGTTAGTAAGTCTTAGGTCAAACTTAAACAGCCGAACAAGCAAACAAACAAAAACATTCATCTTATTTCCAGGAACTCAACCAAATATGTGTAAAAAGTCTCATAGTTCCCATGAAACTTTACGAGCTGTCCACCAGCTTTAAAGTTTATTGGATGCAAAAACAACCAAAAAAAGTATTTTCCTCGCTTCTTGGCATGTTTGTCTTAGAGCTTAAATCTACTGAACTGTACAAATAGACTACAGGGTCAGCAAACAAGAGGCAGTCACTCCATTTGCTGTTGCATTTGGAAGGTTATGGGGTAAAGAATATGTACTTTCCCCCCCTTGTTTTTCTGTCTCCTACAGAAGAAAAAAAAAAAGAACTCTGTGACTCTTTAGTGAACCAGCAGCACCCTGACCCCACGAATGCATGTGCCTGTGTGTGTGTGTGTGTATGTGGAGCAAGGACACAACAGCCACGGGTCTGATTTGGAAATGCTCACCCCCAGGAAGGAAGCTCGTCCGCTGGGGAGCCATCTCTGGGGGTCAAGGCCCTGGAGGTCACTTGAGACAAGACTGCTAAATTCAACACCCAGCAGTGGAGAATCGCACAGAAGAATGAGCAGAATCTCAAAGAAAACAGGCAAGAATGTTTAAACATTCGCTATTTTTTTTTTGAGATCATCAATCATTTTCAGCAAGGGGAAAAAACACGAAGTTGTCAGGGGTGCCTGGAGTACGATAAATCACTGCAACAGCTGCCATGGCAGTTCATCTCTGACCAATTTAATCACACAAAATAGACAAATAAAACCGGACACAAAGAGATGAACACAAGCATACGCTCCGACGCTCGCAGGGTCAGGACTGGCATGCAAATGCTTCGTAAATGTAATGGCTATTGTTATCAATATTTTATTCACGTAACTATCTTGCTGACATTTAGATAAAAAAAATAATTAAATCAGGGGCTTGAGATGATAGTGGGAGCAGAAAGAAAAGCCAAAGAACCAGTGGAATCTCTGGAGACTCATTCTTTGGCATTTTTTAGTACAAGGGTAAACTTACATGGAAGAAAATTCCCTCTTTGTCAAGATATTTCAATCTAAACGAGACGGATTAAGAACTTTGAGAATCCCTGGAGTGAACAGGATCTTGCTCGTCTTGATGCTGCCACCTAGTGTTAAGCAATACGTGTCAGAATATATTGTTTAGTTCAATAATGTTTAATAAGCTACCATTGAAATGAAAATTCCATGGCTTTGCAATAAAACGTATAAACATTGGTGGTTTTCAGTGAGAACTACAAATCCAAATGTTTTCTTTGAAGAAAATTATACAAAAATGACATGTCATTTTCTTATTTTGCTCTGTGTTCTTTAATTCATTTTGTCTACACAGTTTAAACACATACAACTACAAAAGTGCAAGCAGGGAAACTGTAAATCCATCGTGTGTTGCTAGTAATAAACGTCAAGAACTACAATATCCAGCCGACTCAAAGTTCAATATGTCGTCACTGAACATGCTGAACAGTTTAGTACTGATTAACCAATTTCTACAGATAATGTGTCCTGTGCAACTCTTTCACATAAACAAAATCAGGAATGTTTTTTTCTTTGCTCAATAGGTGGATTATTGCGCATAACCTGGTGAGAAAATTCTTGTTCTGCTCAGCACTACTTGTGTTTTGTTACTATCTGTAAGGCACCTGGTAGAAACAAGAAGGCCACTCATACAAATGCACAGGTTTAAAAAAAAATTATAATCTAACATTTGTTTCAAAAGATGTTGGAAAAACCCATTGCGCATGGAGAAGTTATATAAAACTAAATGTTAAAAATATTAAATATTAAAATGTGGTTACTCAAATTAATTCTTACATTTGTTATGTTCTGGATAATTGAATGAATTTTAAAAACAAAACAAATAAAGTTAACATGAAAATAATGCTGCCCAGTTTAGTGGTAATGCATGACTGATCCAAGTGTATATCATAAAGTAGTCAAATAGTTCAATGCAGAGGAGATTTCTGCAGGAATGGTGAGAGCCCCCCTACCAGCCCCCATAAACAACCTAACAAATCCCTTTCAGCAAAGAAAAACACCCAAAAAAAGCAAACAAAAAACTCTCTTATTGCATATCTTAGCAGACATTTAAGGAAAAAAAATGTATTCATATTTACAAGAATGATTTCAGCATTTTCATGAAAACCAAGAATCCCCTTTTTTGCTCATGAAGGAATTTCACAAATCCCAAATTCTTAATACATCCAACATCATTGATCAAATTCAGTCCAGATTTAACAAGATAAACCTGGATTTGTGACCATTTAAGAGCAAAACAAATTAAAAATGTTCTGGGGGGTTTTTTACCTAAAAGAAAGGCAAAATAAAACCTTAAATTATATTCTAAAGAGGCTCCATTCATCTCTGAATGAATGAGCCACATTGCCCATATAAAAAAACACTGTAAGTTAATGTATGATTTATGTTTTAAGATTGTTAAATCTATTACAACTCAATGCAAAAGAAAAAAAAATAATAATAACTATGTCTTTTTTTAATAACCTTTAATTTGTAAAAGTTTTTGCAAGTACCTTTACTTCAGTGTTGGACATGCTGCTGGTGATGTGGCCTTTTCAAACAGCAACGCAAAAATTGCTCTGGTTTAGTAACCAGACAGATTTTTGCTTTTGTCAAATTACAAAAATTACAAAAAAAAAATCACAAGTAACCTTTTGAGATGGAGCAGAAAGAAGGAAATTAATAGTACCAGATATGTCTGAAAACATTTGATACACTTAGCCATCAGGAACAACTTAAATGGAAAGGAATGCTTGAAAATGGCAACCCTTTACACAGAAACTCAAAGATTTCCTCTAGATTCAGGTGCTCTTCTTCCTTGTCGTTGAAGAGATGTTCCTTTAATTCCCATGAGTCTGAACTGAAGACGCCTTCTGACATCTGAAAACGCCTCAGAGCTGTTGGTGAAGGCAACAACAACACGGGGCTGTGCAGGAGTGACAAGCTTGGAGACAAATTACTGTAGAAAATCCTAAAATCTGCATCTGCAGCAGGCCAGTATTAATCAAAAAGTCCTCTTTGTTCAGAATTAGTTTGTTTTGGTCCTCCGCTGTAGTTCACTCATCTTTAAAGTGGCGTTTCCTTTGCATCCAACAACGTACGCTGGAAGCTCAAGATCTCTGTGAAGGCACAACCTGCAGAAAGAAGCACAGCAGAAATGTATTCAGTAAAGCATCATGGGTCACGTAGAACATCCCAGATCCCCTCCATCGGTCTGAAATTCCTCCATGCTGATTTTAACGGCCTCCTAAAGTATTGATCAGTGGTGGGCTTCATCCTTACGTTTCCACTGCTCCAAAGTCAACTCCTTGTCTTCATGCGAGTTGTCGTACGGCTGAGCCTCAGTCTCCTCTGCCGGTTCTCGAAATACAGCAAAGTAAGGTAACGACAGAGCCTCCACAGCTGTCACTCTTTCCTCAGGATCTAGCAGAAGCATGCGCTCCAGCACCGCCAGGGCTAGAAAAAATAAAAGGAAGAATGCATGAAAATAAGAACAAAAGCAACAAAAAAAGAAGCTTAACAAAATATATGTTTAACATACAAATAAGAAAACTGTACCTTGGGAACTAGCTGATGGAAACAATGTCTTAAGATCTATCTTCTCTACTTTTTGGAGACTTTTGAGGTAACTTTTAGCCTGAAAGCAAATACTTAATGGCGTTAATCCACACATATACAAGGCAGAGAAAAGTTGGTGTTGGTGTTTTTAATTCACTAATGATGTTTGTTGCAAAATCATTTAACGTTCATGCTCCTGGTGGCAGCAAGAAGACATTTAATCAGCATGGCGGGGGTTAGAGAAAAGGTATTTGATAATATCAGGATAAACTTGTATGCATTCCAAACACATCTGCTACATCATATATTTATAAAGTCTCATTTTAAAAAAATCTGAACTTACATCCTCAGAGTCTAGTTTTAATATGAATTCTTGACTCGGCGTTCCTGTGACCTTCATGATATGATTCAGCTGATCGAGGTCTAAGGAAAAATGTTAAGGTTTAAAACCAGAAAAAAAGCAGATGAGTACAAGCTGATCCTGAAAATAAAAGAAAACATAAACCGTGAGGATGAGATTGGTAAATAAAAAAAAAAAAAAGGATACGGTCGCTGCCTTTAAAAAGGGGTTTTCCTTGCAGCATCTCTGCCATGATGCAGCCCACAGACCAAATATCCACTGTGGAAAAGACAAAGCAGCACCGATGAAGACATAGCATGATAAAATCGAAGGTCATTGATCTGCAACTTGACTTGAAATGTATTTGAAAGAAGATTTGCAGTGCTGGCTGTTAAGGCAGCTCCACCTAGTGGATAAACTGTGTCTTGTGATTTGGTTTTCAGAGACTTTTCTGAACTTCTAGAATGTTCTTATTTCTAAATCACAGTGACAGCAGAATGATGGCCTGCTTCTAAACTCACCATCACACCAATCACAAACTGAAGATTTATAAAATAATAACCATGAGTCTCTTTCATACAGTAAATATTTTCTCCAAGTTCAGACTTTTTAAAACTTTTTTCCACAGAAAAAAAACTAAATGCTAATGTCTTGTGACAGCAGAAACCCTGAGAAAGCGGAGGATTCAAACATAAAAAAACAGTTCATGCCAAACTTTGAAACAAAGGAAGCATTGTTTTTTTTTTCCTTTCCTGATGAGAGTTACTGAGAACAACACACTGATAAGAAATGCCAGTAATGGGACCTTTTGTCCACAGATTTACCCGTCTGTGTGTAGTGCATCCAATTGAGGATGACCTCCGGGGCTCGGTACCATCGGGTCACCACGTAGCCTGTCATCTCAGTGTCCGCCTGCCGAGCTAAGCCAAAGTCCAAGATCTATCAGGGCAATAAATGCAGACAATTGAAGAATTACGTGAACTGGGTATCATAAAACACAGCTGCAGATTTGTCAGGTAGAAATGTGTTAAAAGCCTTTAAGGTAAATTAATCTTTTACAGCAGTACAAACAGTAACAGATGGTGTCCTGACTAGTCCTATTGTAAATTAGATTTTTAATCTCAATGGATCTTTGTGTTGGTGGGGGGGAAACACTTTATGAAAAATGTTACAATTGCTACCTCTAATTTGAGTGTATTTATGTTTTGGACAACAACTCATGTAAAGATTAGCAAAACCACCACCATCACAACCCTCTAAAAATCAAGTGTTTATTAATGATTTTACCTTATTTTACCATTGAGATTTTCTTTGAAGTTCTAGTTAGTAGGACTCAAACTTTCTAGTTTTTAGTGTAGAAATACGACATGATGCAATAAAATCCCGTTTCCATCACCTCAATAGCAAGGCAGTAATGTTTTGCTGAAACTTGCTGCTGAACAACTATCTTTAGATCAGCTCTGTTGCAACAGAGAAACGTATAAAGCATGCAGGATGAGGGGCCCCAAGGTGGGAAAATGCTCTTCAGGTGGAGGAGATTTGTCATGATTTTCAACTACTAGCCCTTTTTCACCTTGTCAAAAGCAACAACTGACAGATAAATTTGTGCAACAAAAACTTAACTGTAACTACAAATGTTTACTTTTGTCCTCATCCAGCTTAGAGTTTGCTAAACCTTTCTGGGACTTGTCCGACAAACCCAAGATTGAGTTTTCAAGGACATCTGGTATGAAATATAGATATGTGGGAAAGCACCTTCTGCTCAGTGTTAGGCACAGTGGAGAATCGATGGGGTCTGTTTCTGGGGTCCTGAGACATGGCAGCATGAACTCTATACAACAAGACCAGTACATTTGAAATGAAAAACACCAAGAAACTAAACCTGAGCTTTTCAGAACAGTGACGATCTAAAATATATCAGAGAAATGCTACAAACCAGCTGTTTCAGTTCACAAACCCACATTTTGAAAAGAACATGAGTAAAACTAAGCTAAACTAAAGGGAGCACAGTAAAGAAATGAAGAGTCCAGAAGAGATCTCTATGGAAACAGCCATTGTGCCATTTATGATTATTTTTTAAACAATTAAATGGCATTTTCTCCAGTGAATGACTGTTCAAGAAAAAAGGTAAGATTTTCTTTGTAATTATTTCATCGCAAGATTTTTTTTCCCTGCAACAACAGCTGGTATTGCATTTTGTTCAAATCATCATGAGGGTTTCAACAAATCTGCCAACTGTAAGCGATGGCGAGGAATTGTTGAAGCCACAGCTTGATGCAGAGAGCTGTACCTTGAGCTCGCAGTCTTGGTTGACGACAAGATTTCCGGGTTTGAGATCCTGAAAGTGTTTACATAAAAAGCCATAAATTAGCAGCTCGGAGGAAAGAAAGTCTCTGTCGTAATAGGTAACAAACCCACCCTGTGAATTATGCCAGCAGAATGGATGTACTGAAAGAAAGAGAAATAAGAGCATTCATTTAGTCAGCTGAAACCTAAAAATAAAGAACAACAAACACCCTGTGTGAACCGTATCAGACCTTGAGTCCTTTCAGAGTCTGATAAACCAAACACTGGATTTTTTCTTCTGATAGTTTGGTCTTCTTCATCAGCTTCCCCAGATCAGTTCCCATGAAAGGCATGACCAGACAGCTTGAAAGGGAAGAGCAGGTTGTGACCGGGTCAGATTTTTACAGCACAAAAACATCTGCATTTCTCTGACGGTGCCAGGATGAGAGGCCATAAACGAATGCTTACAAATCTTTGAATCGGTCCAAAGAAAGGTCTGCGGTAAACACATCTAGAAGGCCAATCACCTGCACGAGAGCAGAAGATGTCACACACTGGAGTCATTCATTGTGCTAATTAGCTATAAGTGAGCCGACCAGCCACTGATCTCAGTTTTAATTCTGTGTAAATTAAACTGACTACAGTCGCATCTCCAAAAATTGGAAAATGCAACTTATATTTAAAAAAATTGTTTTAACCATTTATTTCTGTCAAAAGTTTAATGACGGTATAATGAAAACCCAGTTTTATGGGAGATTAAATAAGACTGCAAATATCCTTCATAAGAACAGAGGCTCCTATATTATGGTGTGCACATAACGAGGGAGACTGCTAAGGTTATTTAGTAGTGACTTTTTGTGGCTTGTCCTTCATGTGGAGGGTGTCGGTTCAAACGTTAACTCAATAACTTAACATTTCAGTTTCAAAAGTACATTGTTGTTTTTTTTTATTTTGATATTCTAATTTTTCTGGTACTTTGATCAGCTGAAACCCACACTTGCAAAAATAAGCTGGAATAAAAGGTTAAAAAAAGAGTAAAAGAGTGATGTGTCTCACATTTTCGTGTTTCATGTGTTTGAGAAGCTTCAGCTCCCTGAAGGCTCGCTTGGCGAACACCTCGGACTGGAAGGGTCTGTAGAGCTTCTTGATGGCCACTCTGGTTCCGGTCCTGGAGTCCAGCGCTGAGCTGCAGGAAGAAGCGCAGCACAACATCACCTGACCGCCTGCAGCGCTGCCAGTATGAGGAAATAGCAGCAGAGTAGGAACTTTGCTGTGATACGGGAACAAGACGGCGTGCAGCAAAAAAAGGATTTTTAAAATATATTTGTTTTAACCCAGTCGCACCTGCGCGCGCTCCTGTCTGTCATCCACCCGTTTAGTTGTTGCTGTTGTTTTGTTTTGTTTTTACTTATATTCCTCCGCAGGGTTTCCAGACTCGTTATCAAGTCGTATTCGGCGATTCGGCCGGAGCGGTTCGGTGCCGCCCCACGCAACTTGTAATCATTGATAAAGGGGCCCAGCACGCTGTGAGACGCACACAAACGTGCACGAAAGGCGGCGGTGGCGGCGGCTCTTTCCATCGCTGCTGTAAACTTCACTGCTCACAAGAAAACATTTCGCCCACCGACGCTCCTCTCACATTCTAGCATTTTGTCCCTCCGCTGGTTTTTCTAAGTGTCGTCAGAACGGCTCCTGCCGAGGCGTCCGCGAGCGCGTCTTCATCGTCGTATGAGGAAGTGAAACAGCGCGTGTGTAACTAAGCGTGGACACTTTTTCTTTTGTTTGGCTTTAACACCGACTGTCTGCTCGGACCGGCACCATCTGTTCGCTCTTTGTTTGACGGCCACGCATCCCCCTCCCTCCCCCACAGCCCCCCAGTCAGCCTGAGTGCGTCCGCCGCCTTACAATAAAAATATCTTCTTCCACTTGGCCGGAGTTCTTCACTTACCACACGGTTCCGTACGCTCCGGTCCCCACCTGAATCAGGTCGCGGTACCGGTCCGGTACTTCCCAGACGCTTTTGTTTATTTCTTGTCGGTAAAAGCCAGGTCTGACCCGCCTTGCCATGATGCGTGTGATAAGTATCAGTTGAGACGTGTGTGTCTCAAACACCTTCCCCACCTCTGGTCCTTTTGTCTCTTCCGGAGCTACGCAGTCATTGTCCCAGATTCCACCTATGCGCTGCTCACTGCGCAGCGCGGTTCAGGGCGCACCCTGAGGTCGCCAAAAAAAAAAAAAAAAGCCACTCCCGACTTCTGCGGGAGGTCAATAATTAAAGGTGAAGAACAGTGTTAGTGGGAAACTAGAAAAAAAGAAATAAAGGCGGCTTTAAATAGGATTCATTCCTGGGTGCGTGAGTACAGTCAGTCAGTAATTATTTGAAGACGTGCTGGGACATGAACGTCACAGACGCCCAAACCGAGGCTGTAAAGAGATCCATCACTGACACGCAACCAGAAATAGAAGGAACTGGAATCCTTTTCATGATGTTGTGTAGTGTCAGCTTAGTCTGCCAACAGTAGAGATTGATTATTTACGCTGCCTTGCAAAGAAAAAAGAAAAACTTTCACTCCTCTTTTACATTTTGACACAGCTACAAACTTCAAAGTATCTACCTGGATGCTTTAACACAAAATATTACATCACAAATGATATTACTGGAGTTTGTTTCATATCAGATCTGAAACATGCTGCATGTGTTTGCATTTAGGTGACATAGAGTATCAGCTTTTTGTTCTGCACATTCACATTTCTAACACATATTTATGTCACATGACAGAAATGATTCTTTCTGGTCCTGGAAGGCGACTATTAAGTCCAGACTAAAGCTTTTGGGGTTTCTTCCAACTGATTTTCGGTGTATTTATCTCCTCCCGGTCCCCAATGAAGAAAAGCAACCCCACGTCATGATGCTGCCAACACCATGTTTGGATGTTGCATTTTGTGCAGCGCTGGTTTTCTGTCACATATGACAGTTTGCATGCAGACCATAAAGCTAAATGTGGACATATCTGACCAGAGCATCTTCTTCATGTTTGCTTTGTCCCTTTGTGGTCAACCCTTTCAATAACGACTTTCTTCTTGGCAGTTTTCATTAAAAAACAATTTGTATCAAGCCCAGCTAGTAGCCACCTACTGATACTCTGCAGCTCCCCAAAAGTTTCAAAGGGATTCTTGGCTGCTTATCCTTTGCTGGCATCTGAGTGTAGATGTTTGTTGATGCTTTGGTAGGTTTGTGGTTGTACCAGTTACAAACTTAAAAAAAAAACCCGATCCATATTTACTTTAATTTAAAACAGGATGAGAAAACGAAATAGAAATAATACAAATGTGAAATAACTCGATAAACTCTTAAAAAAGTGATTCATTTATAAACAAACCGCCTGTCTCCTTCACTGAACGAGTATCGATCCAACTGAGTTGGGTGCTGGAAAATGCTGCTTACAGGAACATTCTGCTGTTTCACTGTGCATTTAAGACTGATTTAAATGTCCTAATGTTCACAGAAAGATTTAACTGTTTTCCCCACCCTGGGCTTTTTCAAGAGAGATTTCATTGTATGCAATAATCAAGTTCTGCTTACTACGTTGTCAGTAAGGTGGCCACAGATGGGAAGTAACCAGAATATGCAATATACTTTAAACAAAGAAATGCGTGCATGGCAGTCATTTCAATATATCACCATCATTCGTGAGCTTTGTAATAAAATTATAATGTTATTGAATCATTTTTGAACAGTTTAGATACAGGAATATTTATCCAAATGTCCTGCTTGGTTTGACATATCAAAATAACACTTTCACCAGCATTAAATTTCATATTTCACCACACGCTCCTATTGCGGGGTTTGGGATTTAACGTGGCACCTTTAACGCTCAGGTGACCGGCGAAGACAACTGGCTGTCTTGGATTTTATTTAGAGGCATCAGATTAGAGGGAGAATCCATATTCATGCCACACTTCTCATAAACTACAATGAAATGTAAGAGAAGAAAAAAGTAAAAATCTAAAATTAACAACAAGATCTGCTAAAAGGTCTGTTTAATAGCAAAAACAGAAAAGGTTACAATTGGTAAAAGGACTCTTTTTTTTTTTACATTTCGTATATATTTACCTGAAAGTTACAGCAATTGCATTATTTTTATAAAAACACACTTTCAACCCGAGCAGACACATCCAGATTAGTCATTCCTCATTCAAATCTACCTGTAAATATAGAATAATAAAAAGAAACGATGGTGTGAACCTCAGAGAGGCGCGATCACAGTGAGGAGGGCCAAAAAAAGCATCTACTGAACTCATTGCGCGTGTTTCTGCGTGTGGAGATTTTAGCATTTCTCTCAAGTGCAATCACTCCTTTTTAATCTCACACAGTCCTCATAATATTTGGTACATTCTTGAAGTGACAACCCCACAGTTTGTCAGAGGCAGGCAGGTCAATGCGGGACTTGTTGCCTGAATCATCATAAATAGCAGAAGTGACACTGAACAGACGGGCTGGAGGAGAGCCAAGCTGGGTTTCTGTAAACCTGTTCCTCCTGCAACCTGTGTGTTACATTCAAGATCCGAGACTTGACTCGACGCAGCTTTTGTCATCTGCATTGATGAACGTCTAAAAATAAATCCCAAACTGTTTAAATTTGGAAATCTTAGGCAATGGAAGAACAGAGTCACCTCCCATCCTCCCGTCTGTTTTGTGTCATCATGCTAAACTGTGAAGAGCCACTTCTCTTAACTCCCTCACTGCTGCCTTGCCAAAGCTGAAAAGAAAGCTGGACAGTGAGCCAAAGAGGGGAGGGGTTGAAAAAAAAAAATAGAGGTCAGTGATCAACACTTTCCAACTTTCTTGTTCTTTTAGGCAGGACAGCAATTAAGGAAGAGCTTATGAAGATCAGGTGACGCAGATTTGGCGTGACCATGCTGGGGGCTTGCTGTCGTACGGCACAGGATTCATGGCTGCCGATGGTGATGATGATGATGAGGAGGAGGTCCCCTGCTGTGGCTCCTCTCCTTCATCCCTCTCCCCTTGTTCAGTCCTCCTGTGCGAACCCACCCAAGCAGGAAGCTCCAGCCCTGGCTGAGAAGAAAACGGTTTCTCCAGGACCTTGAGGACCCGTCGGACCTGCAGCACAACCAATCGATCACAGAGAGACGTTGAAGAAATGCGCGGCACTCTAAAGTCACGCCAGGTCGTGGAAAACGACTCCTGACCTCAGAGAAGTCCCCACTCTCAGCAGCCTCTATTGCATTCTGGGCAATGTAGTTCCTGAGCACTACGCGAGGGTTGGTGCCGTCCATCACTCTGGCCCTCTCCTCCTGCGCGGCCTGTGCGTCGCTCTGGCCCTCCAGCTCGCGGGCCAGACGTTTCCTGTGCAGGGACGATAAGGCGGAAACACTCGGTTACAGTAATGGGACGCTGTCGGCCTGGAAACAACATTTCCTCCCTGTCTGTCCGCCCCCTTTATCAGTCAGACTTCCACCCGTCACTAGCCACGAGAAAAAAAAAAAAACTCCCCCACTCTGTCCCCAAGCAGCCTTTTTCTCACAGCAAGCCATTTTCCCGTCGAGTCTCTCTCAGGTGAAGCGTCTCACCTGTAGAGGTTGATCCAGGAGGTCCACTCCTGAGCCTGCCTGGCTCTCAGCTCGTCCTGACTCGTCTCCAGCAGGACCTTCAGTTTGCTCATTCTGTCCAGCTGCCTCGCGATGGTCGCCCTGTCTGAGATCATCTCAAACAGAGCCGGGTTGCTCTGAGCCATGGACAGCAGCATTGACAGTTCACTGTCAACCAAACAGATAAAAATGAGTCGTAACAGGGCAGAGAGTCTGAACGCTGATGTTCAGAAAGACTGTGTTATAGGCAATAGCCATCCGTTCAAAATCATAGATTCTCTACAAGGTTCAGGTCAGTTTATTGGCCAGTCTAACAAAGTGACATCATGAACATTAACCATCAGAACCTTTGGCAGTATTGCTAGATGCAAAGTCCTGATGAAAAATGAAGTGAGTATTTCCAGAAAACATACATAATACGGGGCAGCACAGGGGCGCAGTTGGTAGAGCTGTTGCCTTGCAGCAAGAAGGTTCTGGGTTTGATTCCCGGCCTGGGGTCTTTCTGCGTTGAGTTTGCATGTTCTCCTTGTGCATGCGTGGGTTTTCTCTGGATACTCTGGTTTCCTCCCACAGTCCAAAAACATGACTGTCAGGTTACTTGGCCTCTCTAAAATGCCCTCAGGTGTGAGTGTGTGAGTGTGTGTGTGCGCGACTGTTTGTCCTGTGTGTCTCTGTGTTGCCCTGTGACAGACTGGTGACCTGTCCAGGGTGACCCCGCCTCTTGCCCAGAACGTTAGCTGGAGATAGACACCAGCAACCCTCCTGACCCCACTAAGGGACAAGGGTGTCAAGAAAATGGATTATAAAACCAGTACTTATGCATTTTAATCAGATCTTTGGGGTACTGGATATGACGACTATACCTAAATAGTAGAGCTAAGAGACAATTGCACCTCCATGTTACAGCTCACAGATTAACTATCTTGAATTCTGTCAGAAGACTCTGATATCATATCCAATTTATTTTTTGCATAATTAACATTTAGAATAATTTTGCAATTCTTTTACAAAATGTACCATTTTTCTCCATCACATTTTAAACAGGACATATTACTGTCCTTGCTGATGTAATGAATGAATTTCAAATCAAAATTTGTTGATAATGTGATTGATAATGTGTTTTCCTATGTTGTCGCATAAGAAAACACAAGATCCATCTTTTGACAAGCAAAAACACTTTTCCTCAGACGCTTAGTTTTAATCAGCTACACATATTCATCTCAAAACGTACACAGTTCTGCTGAACATGCCATTTTTTTATATCTATTATCTTTGTTTATTATCTGTCTATCTCACCGTGGATCCATTGTGGGTGTGTTGGCCGACTTCAGCTCCTCTAAAGAAGCGCACTGCTCCAGAAGGAGATCTGAGGCTCTCCTAACAATCTCCTCGTCTCGCTCCGTTTCTCCCTCTGACGGACAGGAAATCTGAGCTAAGTTACGGAAGGTGTTCGTGAAGTCAGCACCTGCAGGAAAGAAATGGGAAACGAGTCAATCAACACTCGTTGGATTTAGTGCCAACATCCCAGGCTGCAGGCCGACCTGTGTCGTGCATCGTACGCAGCAGCTCGGTGATCAGGATCTCGTCCTCGGGCTCCTCCTTTCTCAGCAAACCCAGTTTCTTCCTCATGTTCTCCAGGTAGAAGCGGTTGAACTGATCCAGGTATTCGTCTATCACAGCCTTTGCTCGATCTGGGGGCAACTCTGGAGCCAGGGCCTCTGCCAGCTTCACCAGGTTCCACCTGCAGATAGCCGGCTGGGCCTTGTACGAATATCGGCCAGAGTTGTCCGACGCGTTGCAAACGAAATCTGGGTCGAACCTGAAACGGATATGGAAGGTTTTTACCCACCTGTGCAGATTCACTGTGGTTGCTTATTTATTTGTTTTTAGTGATAGCCTAACAATGATTATTTCTAGTTGTCCACATGTACAGGCCAGCGCTTTCTGGGGAAATGTTTTGTCAAATTGGACTAAGATTAAGTGTAATTTCTAAAGGAATCAAGGTGAAATTTTCACATCTAGAAACACTGAAGAAATTGTCAGAAAGTGGTTAAAAAGAGCAAAAGATCCCACTTAAAACCGGTTTTGGGAAGGATAAACAAGCTAACAGCAGCTCTGGATTAGACCTACCTTCAAGACAACTGAAAGTTTATAAACTAAAACATTAAGGTTAATTTCTTTAGATTAGCTCTAGAGTTTCATATACTGACAGTAAAGGCAGAAGCTTGTTTTTGGGGACACAAAGCGAATGGTTTGTTCCTTTTAACC
Source organism: Micropoecilia bifurca (assembly GCA_903067075.1). Taxonomy (NCBI): domain Eukaryota; kingdom Metazoa; phylum Chordata; class Actinopteri; order Cyprinodontiformes; family Poeciliidae; genus Micropoecilia; species Micropoecilia bifurca. The sequence continues at coordinate 7,948 of CAEGAF010136510.1, read as the reverse complement.
ATATTAATTCAAATATTAGTGGGGTTTGTGTATATAATTGTCAGCCACTGCGGATGAGCGAAAACCAACAATAAACCCAGACCTCTGTACATCCAATTGTTAATATGTGCATACATGTCTCAACAGCCCATTATGTCATATCCTAGAAAAACATAAAGTCAATCGTTCCACACAAACATCACAACCTTACCTGTCCATGAAGCCGTACGGACCGTAGTCCAAAGTGAGTCCCAAAACACTCATATTGTCGGTGTTCAGAACTCCGTGACAGAATCCAACACACTGCCACTGAGCCACGAGTCGAGCCGTACGAGACATCACCTAAAATCAGAGAGACAAGAGGAAGACATCTCCAGATGAATTAAAAACTTAAAACACAGGTTTTAGACATAATGTGACCTCATGTTAAGCAGGTATGAACAACTCAGACACATGAATGAAGCTAAATACTTGTAAGTAAAGCAGACAGGGCAGTGAACCAGTTCAACAAAATAAACACCAAATGTAAGTCTGGAGTATTATTGCGGTACATCTCAACTTATTGCGGTACATCTCAACTAAAGCAGAAACTTCCAGCTAACTTCGTTTTTACGTTCCAATAAATCATCTTTTACCACCTGAAATCAGCATGTTTACAACAAGTTACCGTAAACTCTCACCTCTCTAAAGAAAGCCACGTTTCTCTCTACCCGGTCTGGATGATCCCGCTGGATTTCAGGGTAAAACATTTCAATGACATAATCCAACATCTGACCTCGGATCTCTTCCCGTCCATAACTGGGACCCTGACGCCCCGTAAACTCGTCAGCCGGTTTGAAGATCTCAAAGGAACCGAACCTGTGCAGAAAAAAGGAAGGCTCAGCGAAAGCTTCAGGATGATGCCATACATCTGTGAGGCGCGGCACAGGAAAGTCGGCGCATACCTGAGGAAGGTGGGAGCGATGCGCAGGACCACTGAGCATTTCTCGGAGCGGGGATGCCCGCTGTAGTAGATGTCCCTGATGACCTTGCTGTCGGAGGTGACCACGGAGCCTGCTCTGGTGCTGGGGATACCGAGGAAGAACATCGCCTCACTGCAAAGGAATTCTCTTATACTGGATCGCAGGACTTTCCGGCCATCAGCTTTCCTATGGGGGACGTACTTCCATGTTAATTTTAGATGATAGACGAACACAAAGTAGTTTGGAAAACAGTCATTATTTTTATTCAATAACATTTTCTCTGACAGCCCTCAGTAAAAGTGCAACCAACTGCCTTCTGAATCTGAAGTCACCCAAGTATTAAATAAAAGTATTAAATAAAGACCACTTGAATGTTATTTAATCTCTGTACATTTCATTTATTTCTACCATATGGCATTTGCTGCAATGAAATGGTTGTTTATCACACCATGTCATAGTCCAGATCAGTGGTTTCCAAACATTTTCATGCCCGCCACCCCCATCCCTGCCCCTGGGGAGGAGGGGTCGACTTTTTGGGAGCAAAATGAATGTACGTAGCTGAACATAGACAACAACATTGGTAGCCTACAAGCTACTTGTTCAGCTTAAGGTGCTGTATTGATATTAGCTAGCTAGTCATCTTTTAGCTAACTTTACCTGCATCCAGCAACTTTATGCAACTCAGTCAGTTAGTTTGGGGGAAAAACTGTGAAAGGTTCTTTGCGTTTTACTGTCATGATTCTAAAACACATGGGTAGCTCTGCACAGCAGCAGCAGGTCTCCTTCACTGCCACACAGATCTAAACCCATGTTGCAGAAAAAAAGGTTGCAACATGTTAACAACGGATTAAACAGTTTTAACTGCTGATTAAAGGGACAGAGGACACAGATATGGGAAGTGTGGGAGCCCCTACTGTATGAAATTGACATAGGAATAATAGAGAGTTGGCCATTCTGAGGTAAAAACCCAGCGCACATACAGCGTTCATGTTTTTGTTTATTCATCCAGACGGCCATGTCTGGATGCGCCCCCTCACCCCCAGGGGGCGCGCCCCACAGTTTAAGAACCTCTGGTCCAGATTATGGTATGAGGAGAAAAATGTTGTCTAATCTCAATGAGTTCGTTTTTATTTCTTTGCAAAGATGACGAATGTGAAAAAAAGAAGAAATCTTCAGGATGTATACAGTTATCCGTTTTAATCAAACGTTGATTCAACAAACTTGAAGGGCTCACAGCACACTTTTTTTTTGTAAATGAAAGAAAATGTTGAAATCTTTAAATTACTTTCCTTTCACTGAACACTTATAACATAAAAACAACAAAGACGCACTTTGTCAACCCTGTTACCTGGAATACGGGGTCGGTCCCGCTCCTTTCACCTGAACCTCCCACCGCCCGCTCGGATTTTCCCGGAGCAGCTCTGGCTTTTGTCCCGGTGGAACCTTCACCTCTCCCAGGTAACAGGCGGCCCCGTCGCCCAGCTGCCCGGCAAACTGTCCGAACTGGTGACCGCAGTAGCAATGAGCCGCGGGCTCGGACCCAGGCATGACTTTGGACCCGCTCAGGTACTCCGGTCCGAGAGGATCCTTCATAACCTCTTCTCCGTCGAGCCCCAGCAGCGCCAGGGCTTCGCCCGAAACGGCCACGAACCGAGGGTTGTTGAGCGGCTCCGGGGTAACCCGAGAGAAACACGCTCCTTTCACCACTCGGACCCCCGGCTCGTCGGACGGGTCCAGGGGAAGTTTCTTAAGGGCGACGTTGTCAAAGTCGAGTCGTTCCAGAGAGGAGCGACCCACCGCCAGACCCATCTCGTCCATCCTGACTCTGAAGACGGTCACGTGGGGCAGGAAGATGCGCGACACTCCCAGCCGGGGTCCTAAATAAGCCATGTAAATCAGGCCATCGGTCTGTTAGTGTCCTGTGGCGCAGTCTCAACTGTTTAGGCTAATCATGCTTTCATAATCCTGCGAGCGACAGCGGATGTTTGGGAGACTTCGTGTTGTTGCACCTTCAAATGCCCGACTTGAAACAGCAAAGGCGGAACTCTAAGGTGGGGAGAACCATAGACATTAATACGTAGACCCCTCATGGAGCGGGTCGGCCCGTTGCTGCGATACGTAACTGTGTCCGCCATATTGAATGTGGCAGTAAGGTGATACAAGTGAATGGACCGAACTTTATAAAGTGTCGTTTTATTAAGTATTTTAAGTTAATAATTGCCATTGACACATTTTCTCACACACATTAATATATTTGGCATTAATGTCTATGGGGAGAACAACAACAGGGGACGAGCATCAGTATGGCGGGCTATTATTAAAGATGTTTATTATTTAACACAATACATGTCTTAAAGCTGTAAATTATCTTTTTTCATTAGTGAGAATGACATTTTTAAACGACCGATTTTACTGTACCGTATTTTCGGAAAACTCGTTGCGTGATTTCTGCTTGGTACGGAGCCCCATAAGGGACATGGGGAAACAAACAAATAAATAAATAAAAACTTTTTAACTTTCGGTTAATTCAGTGTACCGAAACGTGTTTTAATTGTTCCAGATAAATAAGATGAGAATAGACTGCAAAAACGAAAAAAAAATATAACTTGAGAAACACAGAACCCTCCTTTTGCACATGTATAAACTATTTTAAACCATCCATAGAAAAAATAGTCTGTTTTTTGCCCTCAAAAACTGGTGCCCTGCATGTTTTATGCGTCTCCTTGCTGCCACACACCTAAATAACTGACCAACAGGCTTCAGTAGCACTGCAGCATGCAGAAGAGATCATGCAATCTAAATTAGATGTGCTGAAACACAGACACATCCAAAACATGTAGGGCTGGGGGGTCTGAGGACCACGGAGAGAGAACGCAGCTCTGAGGAGAACCAGTGGATGAAAACACATGACAAACAAACAGACACGATGGGAAAAGTTTGAGACACAGGTCTAAAATCACCAAATTGTAAGCCAAGTTTAGTTCATTATTATGCATTTGATATTAAAGATTGTCATTATCCTATAAAGTAAAGACACATACCAATCACAGAACAAGACAGGCAATGAAACAAATATAGTTCACTTTTACTATTATAGAAGAGTCAGTGTTTGGTACGTTTACAGTGACAAAACAAGTAAAGGGTGCAGGCTAATCAGTTAATACAACCAATACAGCCTTTCATAGTCTCTTCTCGAGTTCTCAAGCATACAGTAAATTACATATTTTGGTTGAAGGTAATCGGATACAAATATGAAAACAGCGTATCTGGCCTGCGACAACTTCAGTCTTTAATGTGTTTCTTCAAAATGTTTTAATCATTCGGAAGACTGGTTACCTGAATAAGCTCAGACGTTAAATAGCTGGCACTGATTTTAATTCTACTTTTTAAAAATAAATGAACATTACACTCTTCATCAATTCATTGGACCCATTGACATGTTATAATAAATCATGTACGGTAACTCATTTCACATCCCTCATTTTGATTTACAGTTCATAATAAAAAATATTAGAAGTCACTTAAATTACCTGGATATCAACGATAGATTTAAAATCATGCATTTATGTTGACAGAACCTACTGTACTATACTTTGACACCCTCCTTTTTGATCTAGGGTTGTCTTTTTTTTGTTATACATGCAGTAACAGAACATAATATGAATACACATGTGTTGGTGATAGACTTTAGCAGAGGAGGCAATCAAAGGGTCAAAGGCAGCAGTGATAAAAGTAAGGCTACATTTTCCAGATTACAGATTTTGTTCAGCAGTCCAAATAAAGCAGATTTATAAATGCACAAACCATTATGGCCCCACTTTACTCTGAGGGGAAACAAAGCAACTTTCATTTCTAGTTTATTTTCACAATAAATAAGAATGCATATATTTGGACAGCTAATGCACCTGATTCAAAATATGGTGCACTTAACGCAAAAGGTTGGGTCCGTCATATTAAAGGGTAAAACAAAACATAAAATGTTCTCACCCCACTGTTTTGTGAGGCACATTGAGGCCTCCTGAGCATCAGCGTTCCTGTAAGATGCAAGTGTGAGAGCCCACAAAAAATGTTGCAGTTTTGGTAAAATGTCAAAGTCATCATAATCTTCATGTCCTCTCATTACAAAATAGTAAGATGTTCAAACTGTTAATAATTGCACTAATCATTCATCAAATGGAGCTAACAAAAAGTGGATTTCACAGTAGCCCTTCCAGCTGAAACATGAGGCACTTGGCTGTAAAGTTCGTAGCAAAGAGCAATCACCAGAGTTTCTTCTACTAATCCTGAATGCGAGGAATGAGCACCATGCAAATATCTTTGAAATTATTTTGTCAAAAATCATGATCGACTTTCTAGTTCAGACACACAGTGAAATTAATCTAAAATGTTTATACTTAAATAACACTATAAGTTACAACCTCTTATAAAGTGCTGGACCAATTACCAAGAATCTGCCCGGTACTCAGAAAATGGCTTCTTTCAAAAAAAAAAAAAAAAAAAAGGAAAAAAAAGTGTCCTATTATGTCCAGGAAAATTATTCAATTCGATTCCTTGGAAGATTAGCAAAATAAAGCCATGTGTAAATACATTTCAGGAACAATAAGGAAATGTTACTCTAATTGGAAAAAATTTATGTAGAATATAATTGCCAGAAATGCAAGATTAGAGTACAGTTGTGGTTTCTTTGGCAGTACAGTCCCACTGTGCCGTTAGGGACATCGATCGGAGGTAAAAAGTTCTTGACCCCAGAGAGGTCCTCATCAGTTCCCAGGTGTGAGCTGGTGCATCCATTCGTCCAGCCTCACCTCCTGCTTTTAAGGCCATGGGTGATAAATGCATCTTTTATGAAAAAAAAAAAAAAAAAAAATTCCAATCTTGAGTCAAAGACGGGCTTAGAGAGGTCCAGCGGGGTCAGGCGGCTGGAGTCGAAGAGTCTCAATCAAAGACTGGACTGCTGGTAACGTCAGCAGGGTTCGACCTAAACCTCCTCCGACTCGATAGCAGGCGTATCCCAGCATTCCCATTAAGACGCCCTTCACAACAGTGCGTAGCATCCAGCTGAGTTGTGAGGGCGGTGCGACACTGAAGGAGAGAGATAAAGCAGAAACAAAAATATTTGTTTCGTCTCGCGACTACTTTTTTTTTTTTTAAGTATTCAGTTACCGGGTAGAAAACCTACGTCATGATTTCTTGAACGTTGAGCTCCATATCCCAGTTTCGTTCAATACCAGGGACATGACCCATCCCTACAACTCCAACAACCACAGCAGGCACTTCTATTGGGAAAAAAGAAATGTCACATTTTTTTATTTATATAGCTTAAGGCAGAGGTTCCCAAACTGTGGGGCGCGCTCCCTAAGGGGGCGCCTTGCCATTGCAGGGGGGGCGTGGGAAGCTGTCTGGATGAAGAAAAAAAAAACCTGAACGCTGTATGCACTGAGTTTTTACCTTAGAATGGCCAACTCTCGGTTATTCCTATGTCAATTTGATACAGTAGGGGCTTCCACACTTCCCATATCTGTGTCCTTTGTCACTTTTATTAGCAGTTAAAACTGTTTCATCCGTTGTTAACATGTGGTAACCTGTTTTTCCGAGCCGCTTTTAAATGCAACATGAGCGCTACTACACTCATGCTGGGTTTACACCTGTGCGCCGTGAAGGAGACCTGCTGCTGCTGCTGCGCGGAGCTACGCAGGTGTGTTAGAATCATGGCAGCAAACCAGCAAAACGCAAAGAACTTTTCAGTTTTTCTGCCAAACTGACTGACTTGAGTAAAGCTGTTGGATGCAGGTAAAGTTAGCTAAAAGATGACTAGCTAATATCAATACAGCACCTTAAGCTTGTTAACAAGTAGCTTGTAGGATATTGGTGGTGTTGTCTATGTTCAGCTACGATTCATTTTGCCCCCAAAAAAGTTGATTCCCCGCTTGTACATCTGGAACCGGGGCTGAGTATAACAGGGAGTCTCTAAGAATCCAACCCCAACCAGGTAGCTATTTATAAGCCATAGGGGGCCACTGGAGAAAAAGTTTGGGAACCACTGGAAACACAGTGCCATTTTATAACGCAATCAAGTAATTATGTTACCTTTAGTCGTTTTAAAAATGCTGCATATAACAAACATGACTTAAAAGAAGTTTGACTTTTCAATTTAGTGACTTAAAATGTGGATCTCTTTATAAAGCTTCTGTCTATTTTACATAATCCTGACCCTTTAAAATCTCAAATTATTAACATGTATAACAAAGATATTAACCTAGTTGAGAACTCTGAAAATTCACAAATGTGGTGTTGTCCAATCTGACTGAGCAGGAGCTCTTTTGGAAAGAGGAGTGAGCCTAAACTCTCCAGATATTCAGTTTATACAATTACATGATATGATTAGTTCACTTAATCCATTAATGATGACAAATATCTCTGTAATGGCAACTGAAGAAAAACATGCAATACACACTCTGGCCATCAGATGGCGACTCCACACAGCGTGTTGCCTGGCGGAGTTTGTGTGCGAGGTAAATATCCCTTTCAGCAACAATGGTTTGATGGAGAGCAGGAAACTCGCCGATCATCTCAGACATGGTTTGCTCCAGCAGGTCCTTCTGCTTACACTTCTCTACGTCCTCTTTACTGAAACAGCAAACACACAATATATAATGCTTAGATGGAGATAATAAAGTAAAAAAACAAACAAGTGTTTGAAGTGCAAATGTAAAGTTTTAGGGGATATTCTACAGTGGATAAACTTTGTGAAAATGACTTGAAGCAAAATAAAGAGAAAAACTTGTAAATGCTCATTAAAAGGTTTTACAGTTTGCTTCTTGGAGACACACTTTATCTTTTTTTATGTTTTAGAGGCTCTGCCTTAGAGATAGGGTGAGAAGCTTGGTCATCCGGGAGGGACTCAAAGTAGAGCCGCTGCTCCTTCACGTCGAGAGGAGCCAGTTGAGGCTCGGGCATCTGGTCAGGATGCCTCCTGGACGCCTCCCTGGTGAGGAGTTCCTGTCCCA